>JABAYD010005022.1:0-11837 GCA_014822095.1 Diplotaxis tenuifolia | reverse complement strand
TTGATCTCTTTTGATGAGAGTAAAAATCACTCCTCAGGGTAATTTGGGTGATATCACCTCTCCAGATGTTTCCCTCTCAGAATCCGACTCGGAGTTGCCGGATATTGTTTCGTCGGTTTACGCATCCCCAGCCTTTTCTTGTGATGCCCCAGCCTCGTCTGGTGGGCTGGCGGCGACGTCTCCTACGATATTAAGTGTGTCTAGGCTAGGCATGGATCAAACTTGCGTGCGGAAGCGATGTTTCTTGTTGCTTGCCATATTTAGGGCTTGATTCTTGTCTCAGAGGATGAGTTTTTCAGATTCAAGATGAGCAAGCTTCTCAGCGCACTATTCCAGCTGCTTTGAATGTTCATTTAGTTTCTCTTTCAAGCTTCGGACTTTGGAAGAGAGCTCATGGTCTTCGGTAGTTTTCTGACCCTTGTGTAAGTCGGTTACATGAGCAAACCGTCGAGTTGTCTTTGGAGTTTGGCTTCTCTTGGAGTAGCCTCTGGTAGATTGTCTTGCTCATCCATCACTGTGGGGAAAAAAATATTTCATGAAGAGATTGCTCCAGCTTCCGGACTTCCAGAGTCCGGGTCCCTGCCCCCATGTCTGGGTACTGCCTCCGGCTCCCGTGTCCCCGTCTCTGGGTCTGGATCCATGCGATTTTTCCTACCTTCAGATAAATGGAAATCTTCCATTTATCAGGTAATCAGCTTAAAGAAGAAGGAATCTTCCTGAATCCAAGGGAAAGAGGAAGTATTCCAATATATAGGCCGCCCTTAAGAAAAATAGAAATATTCTACTATCTGATATCTAGCATATTTACATGATTTTAGCCATACATTCTTCTACATTTTGATCATGTAGATTACGAATTAGGTATATTTGGAGTCCATATTGCATGCATTGTCTTAATTAGGTATTGGAGTGTGCCATGGAGTGATTGGAGGTGTTTGGGGGCATTGTAATCCAAAAAGGGGTGAAAGATGTACATGGACGGAGGCCTTAGAGAAGTCTTATGTTGCTAAGATTTTGTGGAGACACAAAAAATTGAGTTATATTTCCAATGGAAGTGGTTCAAGTCATTTGGAGCTATATTGGAGGACTGATGATCGAATCACTGAAGGCATATCAACATACCCAGGTAGAACCACCCGGGGTAGAGGACCCGCTCGGTCTGGACGAGAAGAGGAGCTGAAGGAACCACCAGGGGAGAACCATCCGAGGTAGAGGACCCGCTCAGCCAGGACAAGAAGAGGAGCTGAAGGAACCACCCGGGGTACAGGACCCACTCGGTCGGGACAAGAAGACGGAAACGAGGCATCAGGCCTGGACAACCCGGGTTGGACGAGTAGCTTCTTCCCGGGTTGGACGAGTAGCTTCTTCCCGGGTATGAGCTTCTTTTGGTCAAAAAGTATGTTTTTCCAGGGCGATTTTGGTCATTTATTTTATGTTTTTAAGGGTTTCCAAACCCCATATAAATACTTTTATATCCCTAACTTGGGACTTATCTCATTTTCTTTCAAGACTTTGCCTCCTCTTGTAAAAGCTTTAATCTTTTGATAATTCAAGGAAGTATTTCATCTTATATTTGTGTTTCTCTTGCTTATTAACATGACTAACCTTGAATCTCACATAGATTGAAGGTTTCTCATGGAAGTATGAGTAGAAACTTTGTGATTCATGGGCTAGGTAGATTAGGGTTATTAGGTAGATATTTAAGATGTTCATTGCTTGATTAACATTGTTCTATGCTTGCTAAGTCTTCTTAATGCTAGATTAGACTTAATCACTCTCATCTAGACCTTAAGTTATTTTATGCCCGGAAGGTGTTTGTTAAAATGCTTGAATGAACTTTAGCTTGAATAACCAAAGGGATTTGATGTTAGAATTGATAGAGGGTTAGTAAACTTGAACATAATGCATACTTGATGTGTTAGGCCAACGGGAGTTGATGTTTAATGCATGATTAAGATATGGATTATTGTCACGGGAGTGAAATAATCTATTTGAATGAGATATAAACCTATAGACTTGTTAATTGTATTGTTTGAACATACAAGATTGAACCTTGATCACCATATATCAATTATCCTTGCCCATGGATCCACCCTTAGCATTTGATTGAAAGTTTTTGCACTTGTTTCTTGATTGAATTTGGGATCACCATTGTCTATATTTCTAGGATCTTAGCTTGTTACAAATCATCCATCTTCTTGTTTTCTTAGATTAGGAAAGTTTGTGTATTCTTAGTGCTATAGATCACTAGTTCCCTATGATTCGACAATCTCAAATACTACATTGATTTGATCTAAGAAGCCTGGAAAACTTTATTATCAAATTTGGCGCCATTGGAGGGGAATTTGTAGATTTATCATTAAGATTTCAGATTTTCTTGAGACTAAGCTTTATTGTCTAATGCTTTGTTTTGCTTTTTTTTTTGTTATTAATTCCCTTTCAAGTGATTTTTCTTTTGAAAGGTACATTCACGAGAGAGGAAGATCATGTCTCTTAATTTGGAATCAATGTTGAAGACTATTTTGGAGAATCAAGAAAGGAAGATATCTAGAAGCTCCAGATCTTGTGAAAGAGCTTATGAGCCAACCACCTCATTGGGATATCAACTACAAGGAGATTTTGGTCAAGGAGACCAACATAGATGCGGTGAGAGATACCAAACCTTGGGGTATGGAGTATGAAGAATAAGAAGTTTAACTTTCCCCAAGCTTCAAGTGAAGAAAGCATTACCAACATGCTTGAGAAGTTGTTGGAGAATCAAGAAAGGTGAAGGGCTGAGATTGAAAGGCAACTTGATTCTCTTTGCACCCAAATAGATGATAACGGAAAAGCTCTTAGCTCAAGGTTGGATGGAGCTATAGCACATGTTACGTCTTTCAACAACAACCTCTCTCACATGATTGAAGATCAAGAAGAAAGCATCATTTGTCTTTACAACACCAACACTTATGGAGAAAATACCATGGATATGGAAATTGATGTTGAAGAGGATGTTCAAATCAAGGAAGGATTTCAACAATAAGCTGAAGACTCTATACATGAGCTTGAATTACTCCTTGGATGCATGGTAGATGAGAATCTTGTGATAAGATATGAAGAGAAAGATGAACCAATTGCATTCATGGGTTATTCAACAAGGAGAAATGATGAAGAAGTAAGCTTGGTTGGAAGAGTCTTTGAAGATCTTTGTGATGATGATGTGGTTGTTGAATGCATGGAGGAAATAAGAGAGATCTCATTGGTTATGGATGAGTTCTCAACAAAGGAGGAAATGCATGCGAAGCATACTTCCAAGAAATGGACAAGGGGTGAACAGTCCAAGGAGAATCAAGTAATTCACATTGAAGAATCTTCTAAAGAGGTGCAAGAAGACTACTCTCATATGGATAAACCGTTTGACTACCATTTTGGTATACTCTCTACAAAAGAATTCATTGTTGATGATCCGAGGAAGGTACCCTTTGAGGAGATTAGGATGAATGATTTTAGAGTTTGGTTTTATGATGAGTATGATCCTGGTGATCCGGTCTTGACAAGAAGGTCTCTCACACTTGGGTGAAGAGCTTGGACACACCCCACCTTCATTTCTCCACTTTAGCCCGTCTATCCCAGTGGTACAAATCCGAGGCCAAGGGTCCTCTACCATCCAATTAAGCCAATAACTCCAAGTAAGTGCATCGATGCCTTTGTAAATACATAGTTATCATGTTTATTTCTTTCTCTTAGGTCTCTTCTTTGAGCTTACTCTCACACAAGGGACTATGTGAAGTAATTTTGGGGGAGAGTCTACTATCTCACATTGTGTTTTTTTTTTGTTTACTTTTCATGAGTATTAGACATTGCATTGCATACTTATTTGCATAGAAAAGCACAAAATTTGAAAATTTTAGAAAGACAAAATAATAAACATGTAGTTGCATCACTTGCATTCTTTATGATTGAGTCTAGAAGCATATAGGTTGCATTTACTTGCATCTGGAGCAACTGTTTATAATGCCTTGTAAAGAACACTTGTTTGCAGTGAATTTGACACCCTAGTTAAACATATCAAGTAGTTTAGGCATCTCCTTAAACCCTTGCATGCTTCTAGCCTTGAAAACTCTTCTCGAAACATTTTTGCTTGCTTCATATTGGCATTGAATTTGAAACCAGCTCCAACGTGAATCTTGATTTAAATTAACTTAATCTCTCTTGCATATGGGTATTTGCATACTTGATCATGGATCACATACATATTTGGGTTATCTTTTTCCATTATACCACACTTGGTTAACCCAAATGGCACTCCCTTACCCTAAAACCCTTACCATTCTTTGAAGCCTACATTAATTTGCATGAGTGAGGCCTCTCTTGATAGTTTGTCATGTGCAAAATTTTGAGAGTATTGGGAACGACATGGATATGTTCTCATCTCTTGCTAGCATAGGGTCATCATTTGAGCTAGCTTCTAGGATGGTGAGTGAGTCTATGTTTCTTTAAGGTTTATATCTTGGGTTTGGGAAGTAAGATTAGTGAGATTGATGAACAAAAGAGTGTCATGAGAAAGAAAAGCCCTAGGGACCTAGAATAGAAAGAAAATAAAGCTCTAGATTGTATCTTTAAGGTTTTTCGCACCATTTTTGCATCACATATGTGTTCAAACGCCTCAAAGCACTCCGTAGATTGCACCAAAACCTGCTAAAGACTCATGTATGAAAAATGCAAGCGCGAAATTTTTTTATGATTAAAAATTTATATAATTGGTTTTTGTCTTTATTTAAAGTATGTTTAATATAAAATTAGTGACCCAAAATTTGTGGTGTTGATTTTTTTACATTAATTTCTTGTGTCAATTTTTTTAATTTTAGATTTTGGTTTTTAGTTTTGAAGTTGCTATTTTTGATTTTCAGCTTTTGGTTATGGTAAAAGCGCGGAAATTTTTTATGGTTAAGAATTTATATAATTGGGTTTTGTCTTTATTTAAAGTATGTTTTAATATAAAATTAGTAATATGAAATTTGTGGTGATGATTTTTTTACATTAATTTCTACTGTCTGTTTTTTTTAATTTTAGATTTGATTTTATATTTTGGTTTTTGTTTTTTTTTTTGTTTTTAAGGTGATATTTGTTTTTATTTTCAGCTCTTGGTTATGGTTTTTAATTTTTATATCTGCTGAGTTAGGTTGAACTGATATTACCAACAAACAAATCTCACATAATAGAATATTTAATTTAAAATTGAAACGATGTCATATTTTAAAAAAACAAAAATTGTAAAAGTTTATTTTGTAAATAAAAAAACAAAAATATAACTCGCGTTTACAGGTTCAATAGTTTATTTTGTAAAAAAAAAAAATATGACCCGTGTTTTCATCTATTTGTTTTGGTTTTTCATTTTTATTTACATTTATGTTTTTTTTTAAATCAGTTATTTTTTTAATAAAAATAAAACAAACGGTATATTATGATTTCTAAAATCTATTGGTTTTATATAATTAGTAAATTTCCATATTTGTTAAGGAAATGTTAAGATATGAAATCTATAGGTTTCATATAATTAGTAAATTTCTATAGTTTATATTTTGGTGATATCTAAATATGCATATTAATTCTGCTGGTTTAATTTAAGTAATACGACTCAACCAACTATATGTAATATATTATTTGAAATATTTCAGAAAAGGTCCAAATTTAAATGACAACTTGTATCAGTAGATAAAAGAAAGACTCTGTTTTAATAGAGTAGGTGATCAAACTACACAAGAATGCATGATTAAAACTATGTAAATATAAAAGATATCAACTCCCCCAAACTTGTTCTTTACTTGTTCTCAAGTGAACTTTCAAAAACTCCTGGGAGGAGAGGTTTGCAGGTGGGAGCTCATAACCAAAAGAAACACTTCCTAGCACTCAACTTGACATCCTAAAGAAACATAACAAGTTGCATGAACACACTCTCTTATTATACTCTAGCTTCTCTAGGCTTATCAAAACACTTTTATACCTTTTAAGCAAGATGCACAGCTCATCAATTAACAAGTTCTTTCAACCAACTCTCACATTCATTCACACAGACACACACAAGATGAACTCTCACAAATGGGCACATGATCTCAATCATTTGGCTTGGTGAGCAAAATGGTTCAATGTGAAACAAAACGGGGTTTTATATGCATTTCTTTTATGCTGACTTACTCTCAAAGATATTAGCTAGATCATTATGCAAAATTTGTCTAAGAAAATGAGCAATTCATGCATACAATGACTTATTCTTATCATTCTACCCCTTTCCTAAATGTTTTTCCAATTCTAATCATCACTTTCCAAAGCCCTAAAACCCAAAAGATCACCCATTTTCATTACTTACCCAATGATCACTTTTTCTTTCTTATTTTAACCAACTAGGACTCTTTTCAAATCTTTCTCACTTAGCTTTTTGTTTCTATTGCTTTTGTTTCCTTTACTTTGCCTTTCCCCAAATATTTTTGTTTCCTTTCTTTAAGTTCTAAGAGGGATTCACCTTATTGATTCTAGAGCTTTTATCTTTTTTTTTTATCCCTAGTGGTTTTCTTTTGCTTTTCTTTGCCCTTATTTTTGACGCACTCTTTTCACTTTCATTCTCACATCCCAATCCCAAGATCAAAATCAAGCTCACAGACTCAATAACCATCTTAAGTGCTATCTCAAATGAGGTCCTAGTTCTAGCCTAAGATAAGAACAAACCATTGTCGCTCCTAATACTCTCTAGATTTTGCACTTGACTAGCTTTGACAAAAAGGCCAAAATCAAGCAAATTAGCTTCAAAGAATGGTAAGGGTTAAAGGGTGTGGGAGTACCATTTGAGTTAACAAAGAGTAGTAGAATGGAAAAAGATAACCCAAATGTGTATGAGATCCATGACTAAGTATGCAAGTGCCCATATGAAAGAGAAATTAGGCTCATTTACTTCAAGTTCAGCTTGGGGTTGGTCTCAATAACAATGTCAATATCAAGCAAGCAAACAAGATTCAAGAAGAGTTTTAATGATCGAAGCGTGCAAGGCTTTCAAGAGATGCTTAAGCTACTAGATATGTTTTAACTAGGGTGCCACTTTGAGCACTTAACAAGTGTTATTTACTAGGTACTTTAAAATCATTGCTCCCAATGCATATGAATGCAACCTATATGCTCTTGACTCAATCTTAAGAAGGTAAATGATGCAACTACATGTTTCTTTTTGTGTTTTTCAAAATTTTCAATTTTTTTGGGGGGTTTTCTATGTGTATATGTATGTAAAATGCAATGCATGAGACACAAAATCATAAAAGAAAGCATGATTAAATAATTGGTACCCCCCCCCCAACTTTAAGTCACACAGTCTCTATGTTGTAAATTTGAAAGAGATACCCAAAAGAAAGTTAAATGCAAAATAAATACTGGTATATACAATGTAAAGATGATGTAAACATGGGGCCAATAGTTCCATGGGGAACAAGGAGATGATCGATGCTGATGTCAAAACTGATTATCTCAGGATTCACTAGACTCGTAATGACCCTGTTTGGTTTATGATCATCTCAACTGCCTTACCATCGAGCTGATAAGTGTAGACATAAGCCCTGTTATATCTCCCATTGAAGTAGTGAACAAGCTTCAAGTAAGGACAATCAATGAAAGTGGGTCCAGCTGCATCACTCCACAAATTAACACCCTGGAACTTAAGCAATGGAGTTATCAAACCACCAATTCCGATCTGAGGCGATGAATCTGTTGTTGGCCAAGCCAAATCTTGATAATACATGAGGCGCATCAGAAAGAAACCAACCATTCCAAAGTTCTTCTAGAGGTCTGTGCTAGGAAGAGGTAGCTGTGAAGGAGTAGCGTAGTGCCGAAATTCTTGGCAGAGAAGCCTCAACTCATCTTCATTAACGTTTCTGAGCGCTTTACTCGGATAGAAAGCATGAACAATGATTCTGTGGAGATAAACACTGAAGGATGTCGAATGGCTGAGTTCTTGTCCCGACTGGTGCTATGATCAGTACCAGATAACAGCTTCCAAACAGTTGTGGGGACATCTTGTTCTCTCGTGACACCATTAATCTTAGAAATGGTTTCTTCCCTCTTGTCTTGAATGCCAAGTACTTGCCCAATCTCTGTGAAGGTCATGTTATACACTTTCACGTTGACCTTAAACTTGATCTTTCCCCATCCTTGTCTCACATGAGCAGATGAGTGGACGGTGACCTCCAAGGATGCCAGGAACTGACATGAGACTTCTTTATAAGTAGGATAAGCCTTAAAGTAGAAGATTTTCATGTGCATATGCCCCCAACAGCTCTATGATATCATCTTCAATCTCTAACTCCTCCATCATTGTGGGATAAGAAAATCTTGTTGGAAGCCAAGATACACCATCCCTCAAGTGGTGAAAAAGCTCCTTCTCAGTTTGCTTCTTTCTTCTGTCCCTATCAACAACAGTTTCTTTTCCTTTAGACAGATTGGATCCTTTAGACAGATTGGTTTTCTTGAGAGGAACTGGCTTTTCTTCACTACTAGCTTCACTCTCAACCATTGCAGAAACTGCTACACTCTTTCCTTGCGCTCTAGTCTTTCTACTAGCCTCACTCTCAACCCCTGCAAAAACTGCTACACTCTTTCCTTCTCTCTTTTCTTGCTCTCTGGTCTTCTATATGGCCAATGCTCGCTGCCTAGAAGTTCTTGCTGTCGTTGGCGTGGAGGTTAAGGGATTATATCTCAATTCTCTCTTCTTGCAGCCTCTTTCTTCGCAGCTTCTCTCTGTTCATTGTTCTTCCTTCTCATTGGTACCTGAAAGATTTAAACCTTGGGAGAAAAATCACTATAGGATAAGAGAGAAAAGATGAAAGATGTGAGATTGCAAATTTTAAAACCAGAAGATGGTCAATCAGCTAAGGTTGTCACATTGCAACTAATCCCACAATATTAGCCACTAGAAAGAGAATTATTAGCAAAGGCTCAAACTTCTTATTTTTTTCAAAGAATGAAAATCACAATTAAGCAAAGTTCATGCATCAAGAGAGTTTAATTGAGCATTTTTCCTAAACAATCTTCAAAACAATTAATTGACCAAACCAAACCACATTCACAACCAATTAGGAACAATTTCGAAAACCCCTAAATCTCAAGAACTCTTATTTCTCAAAGTTCAAATTCAGCTCAAATTCACCATGAAATCAACAACCCAACATGATATATGAACATTCCCTAGTCTATTCCACAAACATCAAGCAAGAGACGTGATAAAAATCAAGTTCAAATTTTTAGGGTTCATGTACCCACAAAATGAACTTTGAATACCTTGCTTGGAGTGAATGGAAACGATAATATGACTCAAGGGAATTGACTTCAGAGGCAAAAGCTTTGATTTTGGTAAAAAATGAGTTGATTTGGTGAAAGGTTGGGTGTGTTTATTTTGGGTGATGAGAGAAGTGGGAGAGTTTTAGGTGTGAGGGAGAAGATAGGAGAATGAAACAAGAAAGACAAGTAGCTGTTTAGGTTTTAGGGCAAATTGAGTACGGGTCGATTTCGGTTTAGTTAAATTGAACCGGTCTAGGGTGAAGGGAACTTACCTATGGCGTGTGGAGCGGCTTTCTTTACCCGCTCTAGCTTGCCTGCTCCGAGACAGTTGACACAACACATTTCAGCCAAGCGATGTCTTATACCCGCTGTGCTCACCACGCTCTGATCTGGAGCGGCTTTCATGACCCGCGGCGAAAGTCTGTTGGGATCAAAAATGGTCACGAGGAAGTTAACACTAGAAAAACCTTGGAAAACTGATAAGGACATTTCTCAGAAGAATGAACCTCTAAAAAAGAATCCTTGCAGAGAAGCTTTTCGATAATGTCCGCTGAAAACATCGATCAAACCATCGAAAGGTTAGACTTCGATCATCCTACAGCCACATATAAACATCCAACCGGATATGGACCAAGTCGGGAACGTTCAATGGGTCAAGAACAAGCCAAGCTCGATCGCTATGTCGCGACCAAGCGCGTACACGGCTTGGTCGCTACATTGCAACCAAGCTCGAGCCAAGCTCGGTCGCTATGTAGCGACCGAGGAGTGCGGGTGCTCAGTCGCTCAAGGAGCTTATGAGAAAGTTTGAATTCATTTTGGTTCAAGAAATGCTCAGAATGATCATATAACGAGCTCAAGTATCAGAGCGAGATATCCAGAGCGACCAGGAGGGGCCGCTGTAATCGAGGCGAGCTCTAGAGCGACCCGTCATAGCGAGATGTGGGAGCCACTCCACATCAAGCGCTTCTTGGATCGGGTACTCGCAACGAGGTAGGTACTCGCTCTGGACAGGACGCATACAAGAAGTTAACTGCTCGAACTGCATGTGCGGGTGTGTGGGTAGCGCAGCGACCAGACTGACCCGTTCCAGTACCTTTCCTTAATTTTTTTTCATGCTTTGTTAGGCCTGTTCAGCTTGTTCATTGAGCCCATTGGATTTATTTTAAATACCATATAAATACATTTTAGACCCTAATGATGGAACTTATCTTATTTCTCTCTCAAAAACAAGAACATATTGGTGAAAGTTTGCTACTTTAATATAATTGTCATCTTATCTCTTGTGTTCTTGAGTGATTTATTGCTTTCTAAACTTGGTTAAGCTTGAATCCATCATGTGTATAAGAGTAAACATGTTTATTAGTGAGCAGATACATTTTAGATTCATGGGTTAGGTTGATTAGGGTGATTAAGTGTTTATGTAAGGTGTTTAGTGTTAGACCTAAGTGTCTCCTTTTTAGTAGAGTCTGTTTAATGCTATCCTGAACTTGTTCACTCTATGATTGATCTTTAGTCATTTTCTGATCACAAGGTGTATGTTGAAATGACAGAACCAACTTTACTTAGGCTATAAGACTTCTTAGCCAATGACCTTTGTATCTAAGGAGTCTTAGATAGTTATTAAACCCAATCTTAATGATTGCTTGAATTATTTGAGCAAATGACCTTTGTGTTTGATTAAAGTTAAGCAAATGAGCATTTATTTAGACCTAGAACTTGCTTAGTTAAGTTGTCTCGACTTAAGTATACATTTATATTGAATGCTTGCCACCTTTTGATTGAAACTTGATCACCCAACTCAAATACCTAATCCCATGGATCTTATTTTCACTTATAGAAAGAAAGCTTATTCCTTACTGCATTTAGTATTTTTCTTAAATCATATCACTTCACTAACTTGGTTGCATTTAGATTAAGCATTAAGTTGTAATCTCTTTGCTTCAAAATGGCTTAGAATTTGGATTGACAATCTTAAGGGGTACTTTGATTTGAAATATGATCTAAATGTCTTTATCAAATTTGGCGCAGTTGCCAGGGAACTTATGGTACTGATATAACTCAAATTACCCACAGAGACTCTACGATTACTCAATAGATTTTCAGTATTAAACGAAGGTTAGACTTAATGATTAAAAATAATAAATGATTAAGGTGAACAAGTAGATTGTTCGGAGATTGCTTTAAGGTTGTTTTTTCAGTTGGGAAGGTAGCTAGACTTAGGTATTATCTCAGGTATGAAGATATGTAATTATATTGGGGCTTTAGGATTTTAATTGTTCACAAACTCAAACGAATTGGTGAAACCAAGAAGGGTTCCTTTGTCTAGAACTCAAATCTCAACTATCGTTTGTTTATCGCAAGAAAGTGTCAATCGATATGTTTACAAGAATATCGATCGATACACCTTTCCAAATATCGATCGTCACAACTGTCATCGCGTCGATCAATATTTCTTCCAGCAATCTTTACGGTTTGGTTATTATTGTTCTCTAACTTGCTAGATTTAACTCTCGTGTAAATCTAGTTAGTTAGATCAACTAGTT
>JABAYD010005021.1:3981-17304 GCA_014822095.1 Diplotaxis tenuifolia | reverse complement strand
CTATTGGCTAAGTTTAATAAGACGAGAGAAACTATTATGCTTAGGTTTCCTCTAAATTTATAATCAATGAAGTCCAAAGCTTTAGAACTTAGATGAGTACTGTCATTTCATAAAATTTAATGTAACACAACAATCAAATCTTCCGATAACAATTGCTTTATGTACAAATCACTCTCATACAAAATATCAAAACATATCATTTCACACTTTTCTATAGTTTTTTTTTTTTAAATATTTTTTTACTTTCTAATAACATGTTCCTCTCCTGATCTTTGATCAATATGTTTGATCCATTTTCTCTTGTTATTGTTGTTGACACTCTTTCCAGAGCTTCTTGCTGCAGCCACATGAGCTATTTCTAGACCACCTGAAACCGGAAGAGTCACCGTTCTCACAACTTCCCGGTCACTAAACGCTTTAGTCCAACTGAAAAATGACGTGCTTCTCCGGTAACCGCTTCTGCAAACCACAACCGCTCCTCTGCTACCAAACGCAGCGTTTCTCAAAACGTTTGCTGCAAAATCCTTTTGATCCCAATCAATCACCAAGAAATCGATTCCTTGTAGCTTCTGCATCGTCTTCTCTGAGTTTCCTTCTTCCTCGTTCATAATGACAGTCGCAGGCAAGGTGGAGCAAGATTGTTGTGTCATGGCGCGAAGATAAGCGGCTTCTGATGTTGCGTTTGGTACAATACAAATGTGTCTTGCGTTTGTGTGTTGACTCGCTACGTTTAAGCCAACGCTTATGGCTATGTTTTCTCCTTCTGACCATGTTTCCACGATTAGAGTCGCATTCCATCCCGCCGCCATAGCAGCTACTAGCTCCGCGGCTCCTAGAGTTCCAAGTTTTTCGCACTGCATAAAAATTAGCAACTTTATAAACTGTAAACAAATGACCAAAACGTGCAAAGAACTTCTTTATCTTGAAATCTCTAACGCAATGTTTCTAAATCAAACTCGATAATTATTTGAATTATGGTTCAATATTTGGACGGGTAAAATTTTAGTTTATAAAATTTATATCAATCAATATACATGTAATATAAGAGTTTTAGAAATATTTAATAACTAAACATAATTTTGAAATTTTTTTTGAACAAAAAACAATAGGAATTATATTGTGAAAATATCAAACAAACTTAATAATATCATAATTTACTATGTTTTATTGATATCAAAATAAAACCTATTAGTTAGTTATTTTAATTTACTTTACAGCATAAAATATACTCAAATTTTCATTTCGATCTTGGGGACTCAAATGGTGTCAAATTAATGTCAAATTTACTGATTTTTTCTTTTGAGAAATGTTAAAATATGATTGAAAGAAGCTTTCTTCGTTTTTCAGTATTTTTCTATAGAACTTTTTAACTTTGAGAAGGGCAGGAAAGTCTCGCAGACATGAACGGGAGATTTGAATTTTACCGATTTAACAGTGTCGACGTAAGCCTTTGATGCTGTTTCCGGTGACCAGATAAGTTTCATCTTCTTCTTTCTTCTCCCTCTTATTCTTATTTCTTCTTTTGTGTTCAAAGTTCTAACTTATTCCTTGGGTAATGGAAAATATATGTAGCGTAAAACCCACAAACAATGTCTGCTTTTATAATGACACAAGCGATATAAGAAAAGTCTTGTTTGGATATTTTTCTCCGCGTAACAGTTAAACGATGCCCCTTATACTTCTGGTTTTATTTTATTATTGCCCATATATTCTTGAGATAACCAGTAAGACCATTTAGTTTTTTTTTTTGTTCTTCAGCACTCCTAAATCGACATTTAAACTAATCTCCACTAAAATTTACTACAGTATTTACTATTTAGTGATCAGATCACCATCTTTCAAAGCAAAATGTAAATTCGCTAATCATATATTCAATTGAGTTTTAATTTTTTCACGTTTAAATCTTAATTTGATTATAATGTAGATAGTATGAGCATATAACAATCTGAAGTACAAATGCAAAGTGACATTAGTATACCATTTCTTGAAAAATCTCTATTCTGCTTAAATATATACATTATTCAGTTACTTGACTATTCCATTAGGGCAAATCTTCATTATAACACTTTTCTAAGTTTATGTTACAAAAATAACCCTCAAAACTTAAAATGACCAAAATAACATTTTTTAATTATGCAGTTGTGACTTCTGAGTATCGTGTAGTAACATCCAAAAAACTGACATGGCACGGAAGATAATATATGGGTTGAATCTGTAAAACATCATGAAACATGTGGTCTATAATTAATTTATACTCAAGATGATTTATTCTCTGCTTCTTTTTTCTTGAAAGATAGGTTGCGTTGTTACATGGTTGACATTAAACATTTTGCCCAGGAGAAGCCGACGTGTGAGAGTTATGGATTTGGATTATAACGAAGTTAGACTAATTAATCTCTACTAATTAGTAGTCTGAGCCGACTTAAAATTAATAAGAGAAATTATTGGAATTTTCCTTTGCTTTTGGTGTAATAGATACTAACTATCCCCAATTGAATTGACTCGGTACTATGTATATTACTTTCTAAAATATATTCCACGTACTATGCAGGTTGGTGGTGTTTATTTTTCATTACTATCATTTTTCATAACAACATTGATTTTTATATGATAAGGTGTTAGTTAATTGGATTAAGTTAATGATAGATTTCCACCACCCACGTCCTTTGTTAAACCAGAATCAGACCGATTCTTCCGTCGCTGGTTTTGGATTTGGTCGGCAACTCGTTTTGGACATTTATTTTTCCAAAGAATCAATACAATTAAATCTCTTTCATACACAAGCTACAAACCGGTTAGGTCAGCATCAATTATATAGCTGTGAGTTCTTGCCGTCACAAAATAGATTTAAGTTTCATTAGAAAGAAATATAAAATCGGTTAGGTCAGACTCAAATATATGAACACAACAGCTTCCTGTCGTTACATACATACACTATCAATCATCGGTTAACGAATTTAATTAAAAATAACGTTAACAACCGATTTAAGATTTAAATTCTACATATGAATTTCTGAACGAAGTAGAGAAGATAACTTACGGAATAAGAAATATAGAAGCAACGTGGTGTATATATATAAATGTAGTATTATGTGACATACGTGCTCATATTATATCAAACACACAAATATATATGAAGAAACAGCTGTTTTTATACTTGTTAGGTGAATGTTTTCATTTTGATCTTTAGTAATGTAAATACGAGACTACGAGTATTAGTTCTTCAGATTGCTATTCGGATTTTTGGCTAAAAGATATGTTTTTCGTTCTTTAACTTGTTAATATCATTAAAATGAAAGAAGATCTACGAAAGTTCATCTAAAGAGAGTAACACCTGGCAAAGAACATTAAAAGACAAGGTGGTATTAAGAGTTTGAGATGATGTGCAAAATCATCCAATCCAAAGATGAACAAGAGCATGATTAGTGAGGGTTTCTTCGAGTCCAAAGATAAATAAGAGCATGATTAGTGGGTGTTTCTCCCACCATTTTTTCATAATTAAATAATAGAAAATATAGAAAACTAGAAAATAAAGTGAAGTGAGAAAAAAATGTTTAGGAAGAGCTGTTTCACAATACATTAAGATTAAAATTTAGGTTTCCCCTAAGATGAAGTTTTAGATTCACCTCTCTATCAATTGACCAATCAAAGTGCCACATAAATTATTCAATAAAATTAATAAATTAAATAAAAATAGCTAAAAAAATAATAATATCAATTTTAACGACGCAAACTCCACCAACTAAACCGTAAATCTTAAATTCTAAACCCAAAATTAGATTTTGAATTCCAATCCTAAACCCTAAATCCAAATTCTAAACTTTTAACCCTAAGCCCTAAACCCTTAACCTAAATCTTAAACTCTAAACCCAAACTGTATATTCTAAATCCAAACACTAGATCCTAAACATAAATTTTAGACCCTAAACCCAAAATATATATCCTAAACCTAAAATATATACCCCAAACTCAAATCCTAGACCCTAAACCCAAATTTTAAACCCTAAACACAAACTCTAAACATGGACTCTACATGGTTTGAGTTTAGGGTTTACGGTTTGGGTTGAGAGTCTACGATTTGGATTTAGGGTCTAGCATTTAGGTTTAGGGTATAGTGTTTGGATTTAAGGTTAATGATTCGGGTTTATGGTCTAGTTTTTGGATTTAAGGCATACAATTTGGGTTTAGAGTTTATGATTTGGGTTTAGGATATAGAGTTTGTGTTTAGGATTTAGAATATAGGATTTAAAATTTAAGATTTAGGGTTTAGTGTTTTATTGGCGGCGTTAGGGTCAATAAAATTAATGTTATTATTATCTTTAGCTATATTTTATTTAATTTAATATTTTTTATTTAATAATTTATGTGGTAATTTGATTGGTCATTGATAGATAAGTGAATTTAAAGGTTCACTCTAGGGGGTGAACCTAAGTTTTGTCCATACATTTCTATTCTTGTCAAATCGTAAATGATCAGATTATATTCTTACTTAAAATTTATTTATCTAATTGGTTTATATTATTGTTATATGTTGAGGTATTAAATAAGAGAGACCTACCAATGCTGATGTTCTAAGATAAATTGAGTTTTTTTTTTTAATCTCGCGTTCAATGTTGTAATGATGTGCTGGTGAGCAAGGTGTTATTGTGAATGTCACTGTTGCGCTGCTTTCATATGGAATGACCGCATGGCTGACCAGATTACGGAGCAGACTGTGTCTCTTACTCTCTACTGCACTAAGTCACTAACAGTGCTAAAAGTTGTGACATTGGTTACTTGAGTACCTCTTATCCACGCTATAGTAGCTCAAACCAAGTGTGATGAACAATTGCACGGAGTCATTTAAATGAATGAAGACCATTCTCCATGTCCGAGCTTATAGAAGATATGGATATATCTTAGAGATAGTGATAACTAATATCTTGTAATATCTATTTTGTAATTATCTATAGTCCTATTATCATTAGGGTTAGGAGTCTCTATCATATGTATATATACTCATCCTCATACATGAATAAGATCAACACTTTACATTCTATTTTATGGTATCAAAGATAAAAACCTCAATCCCTAATAAATTTCTTTCTTCCTGATCATCTATTTTTCGTCTACTACTACTACGTTTGGTTTGATTCTCATATTATGTCAACCACGTCTGCTAATACTTCTTCTACTTCTACTACAATGGAGAGCTCCGTTGTTACCCCCGCCGTTGAACCTCATTACACTGTATATCCATCCGATAACCTGACGGCTTTGATCACACCGGTGCTTCTCCAAGGAGATAACTACTCCGAGTGGGCAACTGAGCTTTGGAATTCTCTCCAAGCAAAACGAAAGATCGGGATTGTTTATGGAATGATAGCCAAACCTACCACCAACCCTGGTCTTGCTCGTTGGATCTCTACCAACTCTATGATAGTCGGTTTGATACGTACTTCTATTGACCCTAAAATATGTTCTACAGTGACTCATATTGCTGAAGCCTCCAAACTGTGGGAATCTCTTAAGCAACGGTTCTCGGTGAAGAATAGTGTACGCAAACATCTTTTGAAAGATGAGATTACCAACTGCAAACAGAATAGTCAATCCAATCTTGAATACGACGGACGTCTTTCCAAACTTTGGGAAGAGTTATATGACTTCAAACCCTCGGTTTCCTGCACATGTGCTGCTTCCGCTGAACTTGAGAAGGAAATATAAGATGCGAAAGTCCATAAGTTCTTGTTCAATCTTGATGAAGTCAGATTTTGTGGTATTCATACTCAAATCATTGATGAAGAACCCCTGCCTGACTTAAATGTCGTTTACTCACGAGTCATACGAGCCGAACATAATCTAATTAACCTACGTACTACTAACACTAAACAAGATGCTATTGGCTTCACCGTCAAGTCTAACTTGTCATCTACATCTGTTAATGCTGCTGCAGTTCTTTTTTTGAAACCGTGATCCTGCTCATTCTTGTACTCACTGCAAACGTACAGGACATGAAGCTTGGGAATGTTTTTTACTACACGGCTACCCGGAATGGTTCCTTGAGCAACAACAACAACGTGGTTCTCAGAATGCTTCAGGAAACAGAGGTCATGGTGGACGATATTCTAACTCTAGAGGACGCGGTCATGGTGGTCGTGCCAACGCTACTTCTGCTTCAGTCAGCGCTCCATCTTCCTCCTCTACATCTGATCAAATTGCAGCTCTCATCGGTTTACTTCAGTCACAACATTCCCAACTTTCCACTAGTCATTTTTCTGGTAAAACCGAACTCTCTGATGTTATCATAGATACCAGTACCTATCATCACATAACAGGCGATTTATCTATGTTACATGATGTCATTGACATCTTACCATCTGCGGTTAACTTTCCAGATGGCACTCCTTCTCGCGCCACTAAAATAAGACGCTTTACGTACCAAATTTTAATTGTTCATTGATTTTGGTTTCAAGATTGTTGAAGCAAACCGGCTGCATTGCCATCTTTACTGACACTATTTGCGTTTTACATGACCGTTTTACGAGGATCCTGATAGGAGCCGATGAAGAATGAGAGGGGGTGTGCTACTTCAAAAGTGTCAAGGTTGCGAGTGTTAATCAGACGTCTGCAAAGAATATCTCTCCTTCCGTCCTACAAAAGTGCTTTCTACATTGCCAGTGTTTCTACTTTAAAAGTTGATTTTGCTGAGTCTCATTCATGTGACATTTGTTTTCGTGCTAAACAAACACAATCAGTTTTTCCTACTAGATCTAATAAAGCTTTAGAACCTTTTTCTTTAATACATTGTGATATTTGTGGTCCATATAGAACTCTCTCTTCACGCGGAGCTGCTTGTTTTCTCACTATTGTTGACGATTTCTCTAGAGCTGTTACGATATATTTTATGTTAGAGAAATCAGAAGTTAAGGATTTGATTCAAAACTTTTGTGCTATGAGTGAGAAACAGTTTGGGAAATAGGTCAAAACTATCAGATCCGAAAATGGCTCAGAGTTCATGGTTCTCAAATATTTCTTTCGCCAACAAGGCATTGAACACCAGACATCATGCGTAGATACTCCACAACAAAATGCTCGAGTAGAACGAAATCATAGACATATCCTTAACATTGCTCGAGCTCTTCTGTTCCAAGCAAGATTACCAGACACTTTTTGGGGCGAAAGCATCCTCACAACATCACATCTTATTAACAGAACACCGTCAGTTGTCCTCAACGGACTCACTCCGTATGAACTGCTCCATGGCTCTAAGCCTTCCTTTGATTCTTTACGCGTCTTCGGATGCCTCTGCTACGCGTATAGACGACCTCACAATAGAGATAAATTCAGTGATCGTAGCCGAAAATGCTTGTTTGTTTGCTATCCATATGGGAAGAAGGCTTGGAATCTATAGACGTTGAGAGCAATGATTTCTTCTCCAGCAGAGATGTTGTATTTCTTGAGGATCAGTTTCCAGGAGTTCCAGATACAGAATATGTTACACCTCTTGTCTTTCAACCCGATGCTGCTGTTGATGATTGGTTAACACCAAACTCGGGGATCGTTCCAAACGTGACGTCTCTTCCCTTGTTACCTTCATCAGACACTACTACCTCCGTATCTACACCTATCTCACCACAAGAGAACACTACTACTTCCGTACCTTTACATGTTTCACCACCAGAGAATACTACAGAAGTTGAAACCAATACCTTACCTGACAAGGAAACTACAGAAAACTTTGCTCCTACCCCGTCAACTCCTGTCACATCTACTATAGAGAACTCTGCTTCTTCACTTCCTGCTGACACTCCTCCTTCTCCCAGTCTACCTGAAATATTTGGTCGTGGACATCGTACACGTACACCATCTGTTATCCTCAAAGACTATGTTGTTAATGTATTACATGCAATACACCGCCCCCATCGTCTCTCTCGTTACACCGACTCCTCTCTGTGGTTCCTCTACTACGGTATCAGGTACGCCTTATCCTATTGTCAATTATCTCTTAAGGCTCGTTTTTCCTCTGCTCATATGTCGTTCTTAGCTGAAATAAAATCTTCTTCTGATCCTAAGAACTACAATGAGGCGTCTCTTTATGATGAGTGGAATGATTCTATGACTGACGAGTATATGTCACTAGAAGTAAATCACACTTGGGATGTTACATCTTTACCTCCTGGTAAGAAAGCAACCATCTGTCAATGGATCTATAAAACTAAATTCGATGTTCAATGCAAGGAAACTCGCAAAAAAAAAGTCTCGTTTGGTGGCATGCGGTAATCGTCAAAGAGAAGGTATTGATTATACTGATACGTTTTCTCCAGTGGCTAAACCCACTTCTGTTTGAGTTCTTCTACATGTTTCTGCTGTCAAGAAGTGGGAAATTCATCAAATGGATGTTCATAATGAGTTTTTGCATGGTGATTTAAAAGAGGAAGTATATACGAATTTTCCAATAGGTTTGAAGATCCGGATCCTTCCAAGGTTTGTCGACTACGTAAGTCTATCTACGGGCTCAAGCAATCTCCTAGATGCTTGTTTTCTAAACTCACTACTGCACTGAAGTCATACGGTTTTAAACAGAGCATAGCCGATTACTCCCATTTCTCTTTTCTCAAAGGGGCCGTGTGTCTTCGCATTTTAATCTATGTCAATGATTTTATTGTTGCTAGCAATGATCTCTCTACTCTGCACCGGTTCAAGAACTATTTACACAAGTGTTTTCACATGAAAGACTTGGGCAAACTCAAGTACTTTCTTGGTATTGAAGTTGCACGGAATGATGAAGGGATCTTCCTCTCACAACGCAAGTATGCATTGGACATTGTTACTGAAACTGGTCTTCTTGGTTCGAAACCGTCATCAGTTCCCATTAAGCTTAATCATAAGCTTCTTCTCTCCAAGTCTCCTTATCATACCAACCCTGTAGCCTATCGACATTTAGTTGGTCGTCTCATATATCTGACATTCACTCGTCCGGAAATCGCATATGACGTCCATGTCTTATCTCAGTGCATCGACAAGATCATTGGGATGCAGCTCTCCGTACAGCTCGCTACATCAAAGGATCTCCTACTCAAGGAATACTACTTCGCTCTGACTCTGATCTTCAAGTCAATGCCTATTACGATTCAGATTGGAACACATGTCCTATCTCCCGTCGATCTCTTGGTGCCTACATTGTCATGCTCGGACAGTCTCATGTCTTTTAGAAAACTAAGAAGAAAAAGACAGTCTCCATGTCCTCAGCTGAAGCCGAGTACCGTGCTATGGCTTTCACCCTAAAGGAACTTAAGTGGGTCAAACAACTTCTTAATGCGTTTGGAATCGGTCATTCTCAGCCTATGAACGAACAAAACATGTCGAGTCCGATTGTCAGGCCGTTTGTGATGCCGTGGAAGACAAGCTAATCGCCACTAAACACATCTCTACCAAAGAACAACCTGCCGAACTCCTAACCATAGCACTATCATCTACTACGTTTAATTATCTTCTTTCCAAATTGGAATTTCATGACCTCACTTCCAACTTGAGGGAAGGTATAGAAGATAAGGATACATCTTAGAGATACTAATAACTAATATCTTGTAATATATATTTTGTAATTATCTATAGTTCTATTATCATTAGGGTAAGGAGTCTCTATCATATGTTTATATACTCATCCTCGTACATGAATAAGATCAACAGTTTACAATATATTTTAAGCTGTAGCCACACCTAAGAAACAGGTGGTCTCTTGTTTCTTAATCCCGATAACAGAGGCATCAAGACAGTGAGATTTGCATCCCGATGCAGTTAACCTCGCCTTTGTCGGAAGTTGTCTCAACCCAAGTCCATCTTTTTTTTTTGGGAAGACAAATTATTTTCCAATCTACTTTTGCTATTATCGGGCTCCTAATAGTTCTGTACCGACGGCCAGCTTTTGAGGGAGGGAGGGCGGCCAGTGAGACCGCCCTAGGGCCGCTCCAAATTAAGTTGTAGTAAGAGACTTAATTGTTTTCATTAGCATGATATGCATGTTTATTTGGGCAGTATTAAAAGCATAATATTACATACTGTTTAGCTAAAATCAAATAGAAACATTTGTCTGATGCATGAATTTAAAAAAAAAATTCAAGAAAAACATTTTAAAAACAAAACTAACTAGTTACATGATCCTAATTTTTTTGTGTGACCCAAGGGCCTCCGGTAATATTAAACTTGACCACAATAATTTGGGAGAATTGACTCAATCTTGCGTATGCAACCCTTAGGGAGATCCATAAGTTGAATGTACCTGCTATGACTTATTTCAAAAACTGGAGGCGGCCAGGGAAAGATGGAGTTTTCTCAGCCCAAATTTTGAATCGGGAGGTGATCTTGCTGATTAACGGATCATACTCACTTATTTTAAGCTTCATGTCAATTAGTGGCATCCCTAAGTAATGAATCAAAAGAGTACCATAAGGGAATCCATATCGAGTAATGGCAAAAGATTCAATCATGAGGTAGACGACTCTGTTTCATTCATGTTCACTGTCAGACTAGACCAGCTAGCAAGGTCATCAAGGCATTCAGTAATTTCATGTAAAGAGTTGCTTGTTCCATCAAAAAATATCATGCCAGCATCCTCAAACATAAGGTGAGAAATTTTGAAATATGCAGTTCTTATGATACGAAATGAAACATGGTTTGAATCGAGCCTTTAGAAGACTACAATAGAAAATGAGGGCGTAGTGATACATTCCTTTATTCAGTTGGTGTACACAGGCGGCTGTGACAGAAGTTGCACAGGTAACGACGATAAAAATCCCAAAAAACGAGTCAAATGTAAAATTTCAAAGGAAAGATATACTTACTTTAAAAACAACCATAAAAGACAAAAACATTTACTCGGCGCAACATTTTACTCCAATAGTCAGAGCAAAAAGTGCCGTAAAAGTCAGAAAGATATACTCGATCGATTTGAACACAACACGATTTGTTGTTCAAGAAAAACAAAAAAAACAGAACACAATTAACCCAAAGTATTGATTACTTTATAAGGTCTCCTCCGCTTCAATAAGTAAGCTGTACACTCGCTGACTCGCAGTCTCGCAACTCAAAAAGTCAAATATGTCGGAATCATCTTTTGCTCGTCTCTCTGCCTTGTTTTTCGCCTTCTTCCTCCTCTTCGCCACTTACTCTTGGGTCCCTGGACTCCACACAGGCTTCTTATCCAGTACCCGGGTCCGGAAAACTCTCGGACCGGATCCTAAACTACGCGCTGACCACTCTTCCGCAAAACCTCATCATCCACTTGACCCACTAACCGTGCGAGAAATCTCGAGAGTCCGAGCCATCCTCTTGGGCCATGACCCGGGTTTTGGTTCCGGGTTGGCCACGATTCACTCTATGGCTCTTGACGAGCCGGATAAGACACGTGTCGTCCAGTGGAAGAAAGGAAATCGGCTTCCGTCGCGAAGAGCTGAGGTCCTCGCGTTGTCGGATGGTCAATCCCACGTGATTGTTGTGGATCTTGATTCGGGTCGAGTCGTTTCTGATACGATCAACCCGACTTCTGGATATCCGATTCTCACCATGGACGACATCATCGTGGCTTCTCAGGTATCGCAGAATGGTTTTATTGGTAAACGACAAGTTACTGATTTAATGTTTCGACTTATTTTATTACCAGTAAACCGATTTAGCTCAGCGGTTATTCTTCGGTTCATTGTGTAACCAACACGGTCTACCCAGAAAAAAAAATTCTTTTGATAGAACATTTATCCAGTTATTTTTCTAATATATTTCCGACACTGTCGTTTCCCAATATTAAAAAAAAAAATTTAAACACGAAACCCCATTAATATTTTCCTATGTAAACATAACATGCAGGTTGCTTTGAAGAGCATCAAGTTCAACCGCTCAGTGGAAGCTCGTGGGGTTAAACTTTCCGATTTGATAGCGCTACCGACGTTCACGGGATGGTTTGGACCGGAGGAAGACGGACGTCGAATCCTAAAAGTCCAATGTTTCACGTCACAAGACACTCCTAACTATTTCATGAGACCCATCGAAGGTCTTTATGCAACGGTCGATATTGACAAATTAGAGGTTATCGATATCGTCGATAAAGGCCCGGTTCCGATCCCCAAAGCTAGCGGTACAGAATACCGGTATGGTGTTGAGAATAAACCGGTACATATCAATCGAATCAACCCTATATCGATTGAGCAGCCAGATGGTCCGAGTTTCGAGGTCGAAAATGGACATGTTGTTAAGTGGGCTAATTGAGTTTTTCATATTAAAGCTGACCACCGAGCTGGTATGATCATCTCTCAAGCCACCATCCGTGACTCCGAGACAGGTATATAAAACTGTAATTCAAAAAATGATTTTTAAAGTGTATATATTTCCACGTTTTTAGCCATTTTAAAAATAGTAATCTATATATAAAAAATTGGAAAACAAATCCCCTAGACTATAGATTATATTTGAGAAGTGATTTTGTGATTTTTGCAATATGTCATCTTTACAATCATTCTCGCTAAAAAAAAATATGTCACGACATTTAAAAAAAATGATATAACATCATCTTTAAATATACTGTGAGATGTAAAATTTCTTTATTAAATTTTTTTGCATGGATTTTAAATATGTTAATAAAAATAACTTATATATCATCATTAATATCACGTTTTCATAAAAATATTTATTTATGGTAAACTATTAAATATTTTAATATTTCATATATCACAATTAAAATAATAATATATATGTATCTCACATTAATAAAAATAAACTAAATAAAGTTACACTAATCCAAAAAAATTTGATAGTTAAATATTTAAACATTATTTAAATTTATTTGCTCATCTTCATCATTTAAATTAGCAAAAAGTTTTTTCAGTTTAACTAAAAGTCTAAAACAAATAAAGTCTTAAATTTATTAGAATTTTGACTTGGTTACTCTTTTTGGAAATGATAAAATTGACTTTCTTTTTAGTATATATGTAAAAGGAAAAAAATCGAAATAATGTATTTTTCTCTTTTTAATATTTTAATAAAAGTAACTAAAATGGTTAAATTATTGAAAAAGGAAAATGTGTATTAATCGAAAATAACTCTTTATTTTCCATACTTTATTTGTCTATATAAGAAATAGAGAGGGGCAACCCTAAGAGTTAAAAACCCTAATTAATTTCTAGACGGAAGAAATGACGATGATCACTGATCTTTCATTGGATTTGGTAGAGGAGATACTCTCTAAGGTCTTGATAACTTCTCTAAAGTAGTAAAATCCACCTGGGAAGGATAGAACACTCTAAATATGAGAGGTTTAGAAAGAAACACTGTAATAACATCAAAAACTTGTCGTGT
>JABAYD010005018.1:0-16749 GCA_014822095.1 Diplotaxis tenuifolia | reverse complement strand
CTTAAAGGGAGTTTCCACAGTTCGACAATCATCTATGTACCAAGAACACTGAATTCAAAGACGGACAGTCTAGCACGCAGTGCCAGAAAACAATTGTCTATTATTTACTTATGTATTTTAACACATGTCACAATCTGAAATATATATGTGTCACGATCGTGTTAATTAGTAACTTTAAATAACCAAATTTTATATAATAAGATGTAATACTTATGTCATGGAAAATATATATTTTAGAGCATATTTATTGGTGAATTGTCAATTTAAAGTTTTGCATCCTTAAAAGTAGTAATTTTTTATTAATAATTCATTATTTTTCAATACTATGATTATTTTAAAACAACATATGGCAGAGGAATCTATAACAAAATTTGAGCGATGCTTTCTTAAATTTTTATTTCTTATCATGTTATTTCATTTTTCATTTATCTCAAAGGTGAGATACCGTTTTAAAGTGTGAAACAAAAAATCAGGGAGGGCATAAATAAACACAGTAGCATTGTAATTTTCCATCAGAGTTCGGAAGACACTGAGGGATTCCGTGCTTTAGTTGACGGCACAGAGCGCCACAAGCACCACCATCACCACCATCACCACCGCCACCACAATCTACTTGTGGTAAAACCTCACCACAATTGTTTCCTTGAATCTCATCAGCCATCAGCCCTATCACACAAAATGGATTTAGTCATTTTTAAATGATAATTGGAGTTCACAGAATATAAAAAGAATGAGCGCGGTGGTAGTGTACATCACAAACACACGTATTTATATATATCATCAAGCTGCAATTTTCCAGTTGTGTATATTTTTAGGAAATATATATGTATATAATATATATATATATATGATGGTAAGATATCTGAATGTATCAGACTTTAAATACATATTTATTAAGTTGCTATAAAAACCTATTCAAAAAACTAAGATATGCCATATATCTTAGTATATAAGGCTTAGTTTTCAAAATGGCTACTTAACATGATCATAACAAATGATAAATATATTTAAGATTGTGACATGTGTTAAACTATTTCATAATTAAAAAAAAAATATATATATATATATATAATAAAATGAGTTTAGTTCAAAAAATTATAAATATTATTTAATAGTAATTTTCTATTTTTGAAGTCCTAAACCAAAGATAATTGCAAAAAAAAATATTTAATAATAATTTCCTTTTAATATTTTGACATGTGTTAAAATACCTCATGATTAAAAATATTTAATTAACAAATTTTAAATTTGGTCATAAATATTTGAGTTATCTAAAAGTTAGTTTTCCTTTTTTTTTAAAACTCTAAAAACAAAAACGTTTTTTTAATAAATATTTCCATGTAACTAAAATTTTAATAATATTATATGTTTTTTACAACATGGATTATATAAAATTTCATTCTTAAAGTTGCTAATTAACATAATCACGACACATGACAATTACATATTTAAAATTTTGACATGTGTTAAATAAAAATTTCTTTTTTATAAAATTTAAACCAAAAGAATCTAAAAAGTTAGTTTTCCTTTTTCAAAATTTTTTAAACAAAAACGTTTTTTTATATATATATTTGATATAAAATTTTTTTAATAATAGTAATTTTTTTACAATGTGGGTCTAAGATAATTACAAAATACTGTACTTTATTTTAAGATAGATTTGTTTACATATTAAAATATTTTTAAAAATATTTTTCTTATAAATATTTAATAGTTTTTTCTGTTAAAATATTAAACCAAAGAGAATTGTAAAACAAGGCTTATAAGTTTGTTAATTGTAGTATTCGTTTTTATAGACTGTTATTTGCAAGGTTAAATTAAAAATATTGGTTTAAACTAACTACAATACATATCAATTAATTTAAAATTATGGCATGTTGTTAAATAACAGTTTTCATTAAGTAACAGTAACATTTATAATTCAGTGCTTAGATCTTATGTAATTCCAACTTTTAAAGAGCATCTCCGAGCTGGTCATTGAGATAACGGTTACCATCCTTACTTGATTGCTCCTCGAGCAAGGTTAACATCGTTAATTGAGTTTTCTATTGTATCCATCAAAAAACTAATGAACTAACCAAATCATGTCTCTTTTTTTTCCTCTGTGTGGTTCTAATATTTTTATGCTCATGCGATCTTTCTGAAGTACTGGATTCACAAAAGGTAGTACGCTCTCTGTCTCCTTTAGTAATATATACTATCTCCAACGACTAATTTACATTAGTCCATTGTTATAGACAGATTGAAGTGACAAACGCGGCCATAGCATCGTTGGAAAAAGATGTGGGAGGGAAGATATCCACATTGCAGCTGGTGAACATGGAGTGTAATTACCTTACTCATGATTTCTTCAAGAAGCTTCTCGGGAAGTAAGATAGCAACATTGCAGCCGGTGGACATGAGTGCAATTACCTTACTGTTGATTTCTTCAAGAAGGTTCACCAGCTCTGCGAATGGCCACTGTCTTTGTCTGTTGTGGTTGGTGGTTCAGAAACAGAAGAGACTTCTGGGTTATTTAATTTTTGCAAGATGATCTACCCGGGAAAATATCATGCCATATCATTTATTTTGTTTTGTACTCGCTTTGACAATGATCTTATATGCACGTGTTCCAATATATTAACGATAGTTTTTAATTATATAAAAACTTTTCTCTTTTAGTGTTATCATATCATTTTGTTATTTGCAATACACCTCTTCTTTTTGTTTTTTGATTCGAACTAAAACTGACTGAAAAAGTAACCTACTCAGTTCCTAATGTAAATCATATATAAACATCAAGTCATCGTAATATCCCATAAAATAAATAAGCAACTAAACAACATACTAAAAACATAAATAAGCAACTAAATAACATACTAAAACATTAAATTTACAATTCCGTTCAAACAGATATAAACATATATTTTAAATTTCGCGCATAGCGCAGACCTATCTTTAAGTAGATGGTAGAGAGATGAAAGAAAAAAAGGTATATGATTAATCAGTAAAATATAATATTATTGGTTACAGAATTATATTTCGCTTTTTTATTTCTTTTTTTTTTCTTTACCACCATAAAATTGTCATTTTAGTGGGCGCAAATCTATGAAATGAAATGAAATAAGGAGCATTGACAATTTGGTCCAAAACAACTGCAGTCAAATTCACTGAAAATGAATGACGACTATTGAGACTTATAAACATTGGATCAGAGTATTTGTGAAGTAAAGTTTTATCCTTCAATTATTTTTACTCCCATATATTTTTCGACTTCTGTTGAGACTTGTGAAGGAGTACTTGTAATGTAACGTTTTATCCTCAAATTATTTTGACTCCCATATATTTTTCTTACTTCTTTTCCCTTGCTTTTTCTAGTATATTTACTGGTCACAACCTTAACTAATCCTTTTTTTAATATTTTTACCTAAAGAAAATAGTGATTTTTTTTTAAAATGACATTAAATTTATTTTATCATAAATATAGCACACAAAATCAAAATAACCAAACTATTTCATTAAATAGATAAACAGACATTTATACCTCTACAATTAATTAATACATATGTAAGGTTTAAATTTGAAAGGTGTGTTTAAGACTTGTTTAAGACTTTAAAACCTAAATAAATAAATAACTAAAAATTAAAATAATATTTTTAAAATACTTTCAAAATATTTTCAGATTTCAAAATAAAAATTTGAAAAAGAATTTTGAATTTCTTTCAGAAAAATAGTAAAGATTCGAATACAACTATTTCTTTAAATAATTATTTATATATATATATCTTAATAGCAGAAAAGTCTTTTAATCTTTAAAGAAATATATCATATTTGGTGAGAAAAACTTTGGAAAAAAATGCCCAAAAACTAAACCTTTTTGGGATTTATTTCATTACCGTTTTGATAGAACAGCTTGGTAATCCTGTTTCCTCAGTACTCAACACATTTACACATACCAATGAATCTTCTGTTAGCCTTTTACAATTCAGGCTCTAACCCTTTTTGTTCAATCCTTTTATCCAGAAAGTACACGCTTGGGAGTTTGAATGTCTGCTGTCCTGCACAATCTTCCCTTCGTATTGTCATCTTCCTACTTGATCACAGAACCCATTGTTGGAAAATGACAGAATCACCTTATTTCGAGTAACTATTGCGGAATCACCGAACCTTAATATAACTAGATTATAAACCTAAACCTTGAACTCTAATCTAAAGTAATCAAATCATAAACATTTAGATTATGCATAACATTCCACAACTAGGCTTATTTTCCGTTAGACTAAGATTCTAGGAAGAAAAAAACTATTCTCATCTTCAATTCTGGCCGCCTTAGACTTACCAAATATTTTCTCGAAAATAGTGTGAATTTTGTAATAAGCTGGCTTAACAGGAACACCTTTTAATATATGATTGAACTGTCTGAAATCATCTGACGATGAGGGAATAAACAAAGCAAAACAAGAAGAAAAGTACTAAACGCAGGAAATACAAGTTCAGAGTTTAACATCCAAGGTGTTTTTTGGCGTGCTTCTAATGTGTATATATACCTGATGACAAACAGAGACATTGTTGCTTCTTCACATTTGGCGACTACAAATGCTCCTTTTTTCTCTTTTACAATCGCAAGCCATGATCTTCATTCTCCTGCCAGTTTTGTCTTGAAACTTCACTCACGGCTTGTGTAATTTGAAACCAAAAACTCTTGGAACATAGTTTTGTGTTGCTTTTGGTGGCTTGAGATATCCATATGTCATCAAGAACAGATGTGGAAACGTTGTCCCAAAGTAAGCCCCATCAATGTCTATTCATCATTTTAAGGAAAACCCAACAAAGACCAAGAACTGCTGCAAGATCTGTACACAAACTGAATAGACGAGATGATTGCTTTATGCATAAGAATCAAACATCAAACATCAATATATTTGAATGTTTTCAGAACCTGCATTGTATAAAGCAAGAAGTTAAAAAAGAAAAGGATACTGCCTTGATACTTTGATCGTGGGTAGTAAATGTCTTGGCATTTAGGGCAATATATCTTGACCGTGCTTGATCTAGGCAAATCCGATTGGCCAACCGGAAGACAAGGTTGGCCACAGCAATAAACTCTAGGACACCTTCCAAAGTCGTAGTTTTTGTATTTATCTAACTGAAAGGATACAAATCAATAGGCCAGTCAATCTTTTAAGAGATGTTTTAAAATAGTCAAATGAGTACAAAAAGGTTTGTTCTTTATACTACCATTGCAGCCAAGCCTTTGGTTGTCAAGATGTAACGAGCGTGAATCATTCCATAAAGCATCTCAGCAGCTGACTCGATCAACTCATTCTGTTCCTCTGTAAACATCTCTCCTGTTGTTACCGACCCAATCCCAAAAATCATACATTCACGACACATAAACCTAAAGGGAATCAAGCATTTTTAACTTACCATGAGAAGACTCTACATCTAGAATCAGATCAAGAGCGTACTCGTAGTAAGGGACTACACTGCTGAGACCACACAAGTTGAAGTCATCTTGGATGTAATCATCATCAACCTCACAGAAGAACTCGTTTCCCTTAAGATTGCAGAACCAAGATATCCATGAGGTGTCTGAACCACTGACATCTGATTCTTCTTCACTGTCTGTGTCTGATTCATCTACTATCACCATTCAAAGCCACACACACAAATACTTTCATCAGTTATATAAAAATGTGTATGATTCCAAAATATAAATCATTTTATTGATTCCCAAATCAGAAGACACATCTGATTCTAGGGCTAAGTCTACAAGAAAAAAAAAAGAAAACGAAACTCACCGTCTGAAACGTTATTCTTGGAGAGAGAAGCAGAACGCGAATCTTTATAGTCATGCGGTTGCTTCACGGAGGGCGCCGTGGCCGTAACGGTTCCTTTTCCTTTACCGTTAACTTGACGAGATGTGGACGGAGACGGGCGTTCAAGAGCTTCGTTGATCCGCTTGCGCTCCACGACCTCCGGTCTTGAACCAACCGTGCCCCTCTCTCTATACATGATTCTAAAATCACTAACGAATCTTTCTTCTCTATATATAAATTTCAGATGAAGCTATTGTGCACCTTCACCGGCGATTCATGCCGATGAGATCTAATTGAGCTCTAGGGTTTTGAAATGAAAGCTTTTTTCTTCCTTTCTTTTCTCGAATCTTGTTGTATTTTTCTGTTTCGCAAGTTGTCTGTTTGGTACAGAGACTATTTTTTATATCAAAATTAACCGTTGGATTTTTTGGTTATGTGAAAATAAAATACTTCTTTAAAAGAGGGGTAAAAATAGGAAATAAGGAATAAAGTTCTATAGGTTCCGGGAGACGAGGGGGAGGAAGTGGGGCGGTGAATCGGCAGCCACTCAGAGAGAAAGTGGAGAGATGGGTTTCAACTCAAGCCACCATCTTCTGGTTTACCACGTGGCAGTTTTCTACACAACGCTCGTAACTTACTCACGTGGCCACATATATGTTTTTGAGTTTTAAAAAAAAAAATAAAATAAAATAAAAAAAAAAGCATCCATCTCCGACCCAATTCTATTTTTACACCAAACTTTATCCAGTGCCGGTTTAAGTAGTGGGGCGAGGAAGGCGACCGCCCAGGACCCATGCACAAAAAGGGACCCACAAATTTTTTTAACTTACGTATATAGCATTAAAAATATTTAAGTTTTAAAGATAATTATTGAAATGTTTTAAGTCTCTGCATGGCCCAACTGAAAATGGATAGTAGACTTGAATAAAAATTCTCAATTTTAGGCTCTAAAATCATGTTTCGTTGTTTTGTACACGGTCATAAGAAATTAAGTCTATAATAATGATTGCAAAGCTAAACCGAAACCAATAGAACTATTGTTATTGTATCTAATTATTTGTTAACACGTTTCATCAAAGATCATTATACGCTTGAAAGCTGTCAGCAGGAAAACCCAGATGAGTAGGCCTTAGAGAATTTTAAGTGTTTGTAAATGCATTTTTTAATGTGTTTTGTTTTTCTTAATATATTCTTGTTTCTTAGATATAATTCAACTTATATTTACTGGTCATTCTTACCTTTGCTTTTTTTTTTCTTTTTAGACGTTCTGATTCCTCTTTCTGAGTGTTATTTTTTCCATTATATTTGAATTATTTATTCAATAACAAAAAAAAGGTGCTTCGAGTAGTTGTGACAAGCTTAAGTGCTGATTAAACTTCGGGTTTAATCGTATTCGTATCAATAACGCTTCTCCTTCAAATGATTTGGTTTGACTACGCCATTGGTTTCTGTTGGCTTTAGATTATGAAATTAGTTACGACACATTTGTTTTGCTTGTTTTGATACACATCATTGTTTTATTTTGTTGCCGTAAGCCATATTTTTTTTGCTTAGGGGGCCAAATATTTTTTTTTGCCACAATGCCTTAATTTTTTCTTTTATAACTATTTATGTAATTAAATTATGTATACAACACATAATTATCTTCAACACTATATATATAAATGTTTGAAACTTATTATTAGCCAAAGAAGCTAAAATATTTTGCTACTCAACAAGAAGCTTGTAGAAAAGATGTAGAACGCGCATTTGGAGTTCTCCAATCGCGTTTTACTATTGTGAAAGGGCCAGATCGTTTTTGGGAAAAAATGGGTTACATGATATTATGACTACATATATAATTCTATATAATATGATAATTGAAGATGAACGTGATCTTAACGCACCAATTGAAATGAGAAGAGAAGCTCCACCTCCAGAGGTTCAACTACCGGAGAATGATAATATTCGTTTTGAAGAGTTTCTGGGTCGGTTTAGAAAAATCAAAGATAAAGAAGCTCGTTTCGCACTTCGAAATTCGTTAATTGATCATTTGTGGGAAAGATACACTAATGGTGATGTTTAAGTTAAAATTTCTTGTGTTTTAATGTAATGTAATTTTTAAAATAATGCAAACTTTGTGAAAAATTAAATATAATGGATCATTTTGCAAACTTTGTAAGTAAAAGGTATCAATCATAAAATAAAAAAAAAGAATATTTTTAAGAGTATTCTTTTTTAGAGTCAAACTAGATTTTGGCCCGCGCTTTTCAAGCGCGGAAATTTTTATAATTAAAATTTTATATAATTGGTTTTGTCTTTATTTAAAGTAGTATTTTGGTATAAAATCAGCAATCCGAAATTTGTGATGATGAATGTTTTGCATTAATTTTAAGTTTCTATTTTATTTATTTTTAGATTTTGATTTTTAGTTTTTTAAGTTTCTATTTTTTTTATTTTCAGCTTTTGGTTATGTTTTTAGATCTGCTGAGTTAGTCTGAACTGATATTATCAACAAAAAAATCTCAAAAAATCGAACATCTAATTTAAAATTAAAAAGATGATAATTTTTTTTAAAAAAAATTGCAATAATTTATTTAAATGAACAAAAACAAAAATATAATATGCGTTACTAGCTATTGGTTTTGGTTTATAGTTTTTAGATTTGATTTTTAATTTTGCTTTTAATTTTAAAAAATAATCAGTAATTATTTTATAAAAATAAGAAAAATGGTATATCACGATTTCCAAAATCTATTGGTTTCATATAATTAGTAGATTTCCATATTTGTTAATGAACTGTTAAGGTATGAAATCTATTGCTTTAATATAATTAGTAAATTTCCATAATTCATATTTTGATAATATCTAAATATGCATATTAATCGTGTTGGTTTAATTTAAGTAATACGGTTCAATCAACTATATGTCATATATTATTTGTAACATTCTAGAAAGAGTCCAAATTTAAATAACAACTTGTATCAGTAGATAAAATAAGGACTCTGTTTTAATAGAGTAAATTTTTAAAAAATAAGGACTCTGTTTTAATAGAGGAAATTTTTATAATTAAAATTTTATATAATGGGTTTTGGTCTTTGTTTAAAGTATGTTTTGGTATAAAATCAGTAATCCGAAATTTGTGGTGATGATTGTTTTCCATTAATTTTAAGTTTCTGTTTTTTATTTTTAGATTTTGGTTTTTAGTTTTTAAGTTTCTATTTTTTTCAGTTTTTGGTTATGTTTTTAGATCTGCTGATTTAGTCTGAACTGATATTATCAACAAACAAATCTCAATAATCGAACATCTAATTTAGAATTGAAAAGATGATAATTTTTTTTAAAAAAAATTGCAATAGTTTATTTTTTTAATGAACAAGACAAAAATATTATCTACGTTATTAGCTATTGCTTTTGGTTTATAGTTTTTAGATTTGATTTTTGGTTTTGCTTTACATTTAATTTAAAAAAATATAATCAGTAAATTATTTAATAAAAAATAAAACAAATGGTATATCATGATTTCCAAAATCTATTGGTTTCATATAATTAGTAGATTTCCATATTTTTAAATGAACTGTTAGGGTATGAAATCTATTACTTTAATATAATTAGTAAATTTCCATAATTCATATTTTGATAATATCTAAATATGCATATTAATCGTGTTGGTTTAATTTAAGTAATACGGTTCAGTCAACTATATCTCATATATTATTTGTAACATTCTAGAAAGAGTCCTAATTTAAATGACAACTTGTATGAATAGATAAAATAAAGACTATGTTTTAATAGAGTAGATACCAACGATGGTTTATTTAGGATATCTAGCACAATATCTTAATACATAGTTAGGAGAATAACTCAATAATCTTAAATTCAATACATATTATTTAGAATATAATCTGACAAAGTCAATCTTCCTTTTCAATTAATGCTGCTTCATGGCTAAAAGCTAAGGCTTCACAGTAGATTAACTCCTTAATCTCCTCCTCTGTGAATGAATGTTCCTCTAAATCGAAGTTGAAAGTTGTCATGCACACTGGTTCATCTGTAATGTTTTTGAGATATCGATGTTCAAGCGAGTCTACAACTGCAAAAATGGCCAAAAAAAGGTGATGAGAGTCTAAATCAAAAACTGCAATGAAGCTAAAGAAGAGACATAAACGTGTATATACTAACCTGAGATCCTCTGTCTAGGGTCAAACCTTAGCATCTTCTCTATCAAGTCAAGAGCAAAGTAAGGCACGTTTGAGAATTTTGCTAAGAAAGATTGGCTACCAAAATAAGGAAGCTGCCTCATGTAGTGCTTAGCATTTTCACTCAATGATCCAGTGTCTTTTTCTAATGGAAATTTTCTATTTAAAATATGATTTTTAATTTATTATTTATGTTTTCTTATAATTATGTTATCTTCTTAGCTATTTAGTTATTTTTATTTGTAAATATAATAGTTATGTATGTAAAAATATTCATAATTTTTGGAAATATTAATTTATATCTGAAAATATTAAATGGATTTCTTAATGCATGTAAACTGTTAATACGTTATAATATTTTTATCATAAATTTTTATATACTTTTAAAAAAAGAAATGATTAAATTTCTGCATAATATAGAAATTTTACTTTGGACTCAGATAATATAGTATATTTTAGATTTTTCTTTTTTCTATATGTAATGAATAAATGTATTTATTAACATATTGATATATTAATCATGATTTTTGAGAATTTTATATGGATTGTTTGATTCGTATTTAGTATTAAGCAGTTATGTATATTTTTTTATTATAATTTTATCTCTTTTTCTATTTGAATAACATAAAATATTATTTCATGTACACACTATCAGACTTTGCTTTGTATTTATCAAAATTTAATATAAGAGTGTGATTATTATATACTTATTGTGTGCATGTATGTATTTAAAATACTCTTATTTAATATTTTTAAATGCATAACTGATATTAACTGATATTATAATATTTATATTTTGGTTTTAATCATAAATTACCGTAATAAAGTCTCCAATTGATTGTTTTTAGTTTATTGATTCATAGTTTTAAATAATCTAGTCTCCGATTGATTGATGTATAATGAGTATTTTTAATGCTTTTCTTGTTTGTTATGGTTCAAACCATACTCTATTGTAATATTAATTTAACTATTATCAACATATATTAATAATTTATTTGGTAAACTTCTTAATTTTTAAGTTTTCATATATTTTATTAACATTATTTTCAAATACTTTTAGATAAAACTGGGGTAGGATTTTTCTAAGATTATTGAATACCAAAGAATAAGTCAAAACAACCATTGTATCAATATCTATTTTCTCTTTCCAATATATCTATGTTTCTCTGTATCTCTCTCATTTTACATCCTATGTGAATGTCTTCAATGGCTTATAGCGATAAATAATAACTCGTAACCCATTAGTAAACCAACTATGTTAATGTTACATGCTTCCCAGAAGTGAATAAATCTAGCAAGAACTTCATTCTTATTAAAATATTTTTTAAGATGATCGAAAACCAAAGAATAAGTCAAAGCAATCATTGTATCAATATCTCTCTATTTCTCAACGTGTATTTTGAAATCTTTTAGAATTTTATACAATTATTTATAGTCACCTAATACTTCAAAAAGTTTCTTATTTTATTTTATGTTAAACTATTTTTTTAAGATGATTTTTGTCACTTTTGCTATTTTACTATTAGAGTATTATTTTATTTTTGAATACAATATACTTTACATTTAGTATATCTAAAAAGATATTAATGTTTTGTTAATATTATATTTTTATTTTTATTTTCCATTTTTATAATAGTTAACATTTTTAAGTAATTTTTAAAATGTTAATATTTATTTTGCTAGTTAAATTATATATAGTATATCTATTTCGTTTTTAATATAATTTGGAAATATTGACATTTTCTAAAAATAATACTTTATATTTAGTATATCTAAAAATACAATAATATTTTGTTAATATTACGTTTTTACTTTTGATTTTACATTTTTTTATAACAGTTAACATTTTTAAGAAATTTGTAAAATGTTAATATTTATTTTGTTAGTTAATTTGTATATGGAATATTAATTTCCTTTTTAATATAATTTGGAAACATTGACATTTTCTAAAAATAGTAACCTAATAGAATGATGTGTCGTTATACGATTGGAGGATTTAAATCTTATTTAAATGCCCTCAATGGCTTATAGCCTCAACTTTTATATAGTATACACTAGATTTTACGCGCTACGCGCGCGAGTCTGTATTAATAATTTAATTTAGTTTTAAAATAACTTTAAACAAAAACATTAATTGAGTAATACAATTTTCTTATTTAAAATATAATTTTTAATTTAGTATTTATTTTTTATTAAAATTAAGTTATCTTATTAGCTATTTAGTTATTTGTATTTGTAAATATAATAATTATGTTTGTAAACACATTCATAAATTTTGGAAATTATAATTTATATTTTAAAATATTAAATACATTTCTCAATGTAAACAAACTGTTAATACATATAATATTTTTTACAATACATTTTTATATTTTTAACAAAATAAATGATTAAACTTCTGCATAATATATAATTTTTCTTTGGACTCAGAAAATATAATTTATTATTTTTCTTTAAGTTGTATAAAACTTTAATATTTAAATAAGTAATATTTAGATTTTTTTTGTATATGTAATTAATAATTGTATTTATTAACATATTTTTATAGTATATATTTTGGTTAACACTCACTTTTTTTAGAAATAACAAAATTAAGATAGTCATTTGCCAAATTCTTTGGTATTTACTTGTTAATTTTTAAAATTTTCTTCTATATACTAAGTTAACTACCTCACTTATATGTATGATGTTTTTACTTTTGTAAGTTTATCAAATTTTGATACTGATTTACATTTTATTTTGAAATAGATAATTTTTGTTAATACTGACTTTTTCTTGAAATAGATAATTGTTGTTAATACTATATGCTATTTTTTTTATTTTCCATTTTCCATTTTTTATAAAAGTTAACATTTTAAGTAATTTATAAAATTTTAATATTTATTTTGTTAGTCAAATTATATATGGAATATTAATTTTTTAACATAATTTGGAAACATTGATATTTTGTAAAAATAATAGTCTACATTTATTATATCTAAAAAGACAATATTTTTTGTTAATATTACGTTTTTATTTTTGATTTTCAATTTTTATAACAGTTAACATTTTTAAGCAAGTTGTAAAATGTTAATATTTATTTTGTTAGTTAAATTATATATGGAATATGAATTTCGTTTTGAATATAATTTGGAAACATTAACATTTTCTAAAACTAATAAACTAATATAACGATGTGTCATTGTACGATTAGAGGACTTAGATACTATGTGGACGCTCTCAAAGGCTTATAGCATCAACTTTTATATAGTATAGACTAGATTTTATACTCGCGCTATATAATTTTATACTAGATTTTATGTGTATTAATAATTTAGTTAAGTTTTAAAATGACTCTAAACAAGACATTAATTGAGTAATATAATTTTCTTATTTAAAATATGATTTTTAATTTAGTATTTATTTTTTCTTAGAATTATGTTATCTAATTAGCTATTTAGTTATTTTTCTTTTTAAATATAACAATTATGTTTGTAAACATATTTATAATTTTTGGAAATATTAATCTATATTTTAAAATATTAAATACATTTCCCAATGCATGTAAAACTGTTAATACGTTAAAATATTTTTATCATGCATTTTTATATATTTTTAATAAAATAAATGATTAAACTTCTGCAAAATATATAAATTTCGCTTTGGACTCAGAAAATAAAATTTATTATTTTTCTTTAAGATGTATAAAATTTTACTATTCAAATAAGTAATATATAGATTTTTTTTGTATATGTAATGAATAATTGTATTTAATAACATATTTATATATTAGTCATGAATTTTGAGAATTTTATATGAATTGTTCAATTCGTATTTAGTATTAAACAGTTATGTATATTTTTATTATAATTTTATCTCTTTTTCTATTTGAATAACATAAAATATTATTTTATATACACACTATCGAACTTTGTTTTGTATTTATCAAAATTTAATATAAGAGTATGATTATTATATATTTATTGCGTGCATATATCTATTTGAAATACTCTTATTTTATTTTTAAATGCATAACTGATATTATAATATTTATATTTTGGTTTTTATCATATATCACCATAATAAAGCCTCCAATTAATTGTTTTTATCTTATTGATTAATATTTTTAAATATTCTAGCATTTAATTGATTAATGTATAATAAGTATATTTAATGTCTTTCTTGTTTGTTATGGCTTAAACCAAAAATATTAATTTAACTATTATTAAAAGAGATTAATAATTTATTTCGTAAAACTCTTTGATTTTTTAAGTTTTACTATATTTTATTAACATTATTTTCATATACTTTTTAAATAAAACTTGCGTAGTATCAATTCTAATAATATACATATTATGTTGATTGAATCAATAAAGTTTCATAATCAGGAACCCCATCAATGTTATATTTATATTTATTTAAAACTAAAATAGAATGAAAATTAAAGCATTAGGTAACTTCAGTTTTCATTTTTTTAATTCTTTAAAATTTTGTATTCTTTAAACAAAATTTGTTATTTTATATCTAATATATTATTTTTAAATATTTTCTTAGTCTGATTTTAAAAGGATTTCTATTTTTTTTAAGTAAAAATATTTGAAAGGATTAAATTTTTCAAATAATTATAAAATATTTTACAAACATTAAAGTACAATCTCTTTGGAAAATTTTACATATTTAAAATTTGTAAATTAAATAATCTAACATTAGTTTATATTTTTTATTTTAGTATAAAATTCCCTTTTGATTTTTATTGAAAAAGATGTAATTGTTTGTCAATATTACAGTTTTATTTTTATTCGATTTTAAGTTACTTCAAGAATAAAATTTTTTATTTTTTATTTTAAATGATATAAGAAGATTAATTTAGTTTTCTTTCATATTTTGGAAATATTTACATTTTTTAAAGTAACAAATTAAATTGAAGATGTGTCATATTATGATTAGTTGTTTTAAATCCTATACGGGCGTTTTCAATGATTTGTAGCATCAACTTTTATATAATATAGATAAAACTATATATTAAATTAACTTATATATAATATTTTTACCTTTTTAAGTTTACCATATTTGATATTGATTTATATTTTACTTTGAAAGATATAAATTTTGTTAATATTCACTTTTTGAGAAATGGCAATATTAAGATAATTATTTGGAAAAATATTTTGATAAGTATTTTATGTTATCGATATTCTTTTACAGATTAAGTTAACTTATATATGATATTTTTACTTTTGCACGTTTACTAATTTAATATTGATTTATATTTTATTTTAATATAAATAATGTTTGGTAATATTGATTTTTTTTTGAGAAATTGCAAATAAGATAATTATTTTTCATGATTACGGAAATTATTTTTTTAGTTATTTTAATGTTAATTTCAAAAATATGTAGTATATTAAAGTCAAATTATATATAATGTTTTTACTTTTGAAAGTTTACCTGATAAATATTTATTTTCTTATTTTGTAATATATTTTTGGTAATATTATAATTTTAAAAATGACAAATAAAAAAACATATGTGTACTTATGATTGATCATTATTAATTTTATGTTGAAACTATTAATGGCTTATAATCTCAAATTTTTTATAGTACAGATTTTTTTTTAACATTCACTTTTTTAGAAATAACAAAATTAAGACAGTCATTTGCCAAATTCTTTTGGTATTTACTTTATGTTAATTTTTTTAAAATTCTTCTATATACTAATTTAACTACTTAACTTATATATATGATGTTTTTACTTTTGTAAGTTTATCAAATTTGATACTGATTAACATTTTATTTTGAAATAGTTTATTTTTGTTAATAGGGACTTTTTCAAAAAGATGTGAGAAGAAAATATCAAAATTAAGATAATTAATTGTCAATAATAATATAATTAGTTACTTTAAAGTTAATTTCACAAATATCTAATATATTAAAATTTAATTTATATATAATGTCTTTACTTTTGTAAGTTTACATGATAAATATTTATTTGTTATTTTGAAATTATTGTTTTGGTCACATTATTTTTTTTTTTTAAATAACAAATAAAAAATATGAATCATAATATGATTGGTTGTTTCACATCATATGTGAACGCTTTCAATGGATTATAACCTCAATTTTATATAGTAAGAAATAGCAAAATTAAGATAATTATTTGGCTAATTATTTTTGGTAATTATTTTATGTTATTTTTGAAATTGATTTATATATATTAAATTAACTTATATATGATGTTTTATTTTTATAAGTTTACCATATTTGATATTGATTGATATTTTATTTTGAAATTAATAATTTTTTATAATATTAACTTTTTTAGAAATAGTAAAATTAAGATAATTTGTTATTTTAATGTTAATTTCAAAATTCTATATATGTTAAAATTAACTTATATATAATGTTTTACTTTTTTTAAGTTAACCTGATACATATTTATTTTTTATTTTATTTTTATTTGGTAACATTAACATTTTAAAATAACAAATCTAAAACTTATATGCCATCAAAAGATTGGTCGTTTTACATCTTATGCGGACGCCTTCAATTACTTATAGCCTTAATATCTAAATAAATTTTTTTATACCTTTTAATCAATAAATAATAACTCGAAATCTATTAGTAAACCAACCTTGTTGATGTTATGTGTTTCCCAAAAGTGAATCATTATACTAAAAACTTCATTCTTATTAAAACCTTCTTTAATATCATCGAAAACCAAATAAGAAGTCAAAGCGACCGTTGTATCAATATCTCGTTTCTCTTTCCAATATCTCTCTCTTTCTCAACGTAT
>JABAYD010005007.1:683-10834 GCA_014822095.1 Diplotaxis tenuifolia | reverse complement strand
TCAAAGACTCTTTGGTTCTTGGATCTGGTCAAGAAAGACCCTTGGTTTATGGATAAGGACGAAATTAGCTCATCCAGCTCCAGCTCCAGCTCCAAAGTAGTGTTGGTCCAGCTCATGTGAATGCGCACATATCTGAATTCGCGAGAACTGAAGATCATCTGATTTGTAAATTGCATAACTCCTTCATATGAACTCCGTTTTATCTGATTCTTCTTTGAGGATCTCCGCAATTGAGTTGAGAATATTCTTCAAGTTGTTTCAAGCATATAATCCTCGTGGTATAAAAGATATGAGTCGAATAATTAACATATATTGTTACTTTTTTCCATGATTAAGCAATGTATGTCTGTTTTGCCCGGTTCGCTACCCCACGGCACATCACATGGACTCCTCCAATCGGGTTCCATTGCGTTTATGAGTCTTTCTTTGGGAAGGACGCTAAGTCGTGGTTGCCTATTCCTCGCTTGATTACTTGTTACTGCATACGTCGGGAGATGGCATTGTCTCAACTGGTGAATTGGGTAGTGAGAATCACAGTGGCATTGATGGTGATGGCGGCAGAAGTGGATATATCGATGAGCGTTAGAATATTTGAGGATCTTACGCAGATTCAACCGAAGCCTCACAACTTGTTCGCTATACAGATGCGTTCGGGTCTGCACATCCTGACCGATCATCCCACCAAAACCAAATTCTGGCAGCGCTCCTATTTCTATGTGAAATCCGATGGGGCAGCTTTCGAAGAACCGCCAGGCGAACGTCTTCGTGCCCTGTGGAATTATCCTATCAGTAGCTTAGTCTTCGTTGAACGTTAGGTCGCTTATCTTTTATTCGGACGCCTTGCTTTGTGTTTCTTTGCAGTTTCCCATCCGTGTTCCGCCAACTATCCCGAGAAGCTTTGGGAAGCTATTCCAAAGGTGATTGCTCTAAGCTCAAACAAGTGGGAGGATTGCGATTGGAAGAGGATCCGAAGTCAGCGTGGGAGAATTGCCAAAGGTAAGGTCTCTCTTTTAGTTATTTTGGTCAATTATATCTGCTTAGCCCCATTCGCTCTCCCCTTTTCTTTTATTGTGCCAGTTGGTTGGGTATCAGACATTCCTTGCAAGGATACCAAAGGAAAGAGGTTGAAGTTTTCACTTATGGGGAAGACTGCTAGAGTATATCCAAAGTACTATGACATCCTTAGCACATAGCTGGAGAGTTTTGGTTCAGCGGCGGCATCGGATGAGGTTGGCGTTGGGTCTGGGAACTTGCCAGATAATCACACGGAGATTCGGGGCGAAGATAAGCACACAGAGGTTCGGGGCGAAGATAAGCACACAGAGGTTCGGGGCAAATATACGCCGGTCGAAAAGGCGAGTGGTCATGAGGTCGAGGGTCGTCCTTCCAAGAAGAAGAAGAGAAAGGATAAGTCCCCCGAAAAGGCGACGGTTGAAGCCGAAGTGGATCCCTCGATGGTCACCCGTTTGTTCGGCGTGAGGAGGGATGTGACGATGACCCAGGTTGTAGATTCAACAGGTCATGTAGTTTCTTTGGGATCGGAGAGGAAGGGGTCGATCGATGAGGATTTGTGTGACCCTATTCGGAAGAGACAATGAGAGTCGACCATTCGTCCTTCGCCTTCTCCTCAAAGGATGGACCCGTAGATGTCTCGTTTACCTTAGGGCGGAGCGGCTCCTCCATCGAAGAAAGCTCTAACAGCTTCGTCGGAGCATTGGAATTTTCGGCATGGCAAGGCTACTCCATTTGTTAACGATCTGGATTCTTGTGGAGCTATCCTAGAGGCTTAGAGGTGGCACTTATATGATGCCTGAGGTGAATGACTTTTCTTTCCCTGATAAGTTCAAAGAGTCGGCTCGTGCTGATATGGTGGTAAGTTATTACTTGTATCATACTTGTTTTGTTGATGCGAATTTCGCTTGTTTGACTGTTGGTGGTTGTTCATCTTGAAGGCTTCTAAAGTACGAGTTATCACTGCGAAGAATGACGTCGGACCTTATTAAGGCCGAAGCCTTGATTCATGCGAAAGAGATCGAGCTTGAGAAGGTTAAGAAAGATGCCATCGATAAGGCTAAGGATATAGCCGTCGAGCGTAACCGCATCTCTCTCGAGCATAAATAAGCTAAAGAGAGAGCTGATGGTCTAGAAGATGAGTTGGAAACGGCTCGCACCACGATCGCTCGGATGGCGCGGGAAAGTCTTGATGATGCGGCCAAGGTGAAGGCAGAAATGGAGCGTTTAAGGCAATCTCATCGCCGCGAGGCCGCCTCCACGAAGGCTCAGCTTGAAGCTTCTCCGGGTAGGCGTTTCGAAAAGTTCCGAAAGTATATGGCCGATCGCGATGAGTTAGAGGGCAAGATTTTCCTTCTCAGCCAAGCTTCTAGAACGTTACAATCGATGGACCTCATTGAGGAATGAGGAAAGGGTGAGGTCGATGAGGTGAAAGTTCCGAAAAAACTTAGGGATATTTTGACCGCTAATGAGGTAAAGTTTAAAGGCGAGGTAGATGAAGTGAAATTTGAGGAGCTTACGGAATTTCATCCTTTCTCCTCTTCACGGTGAGTCGGCTGGGAGCTTTGATCAGTATGGGTCGAACGGGGGATTCTTAGCTCGGTGACTGCAGCGGCCCTTCGCTCGCCAATGCCAATTGCTGCCCGCGATGCCGCAACTTCGAACTCTGTTGCCGTCAAGCGACCGTAGTTGCTCGCGATGATTCTTCGGATAAGCCGCCGACCTTACGGTGGATGCTCATCCTGGTGGAGGCTCGATTGACGTGACTGTTGAGGACTCTGGACCTCAAGCTTGATTGTTTATGGTGTTTTTATTTTACCCTTAAGAGCTCCGTTATTGTTTCTTTTTTCGACGCTCGGGACACTCGGCCCTTGTTGGCTGATCGCACTTACTTCTCTTTTTTTTTCTGTTGTGACTTTTATGTAGACCTCGATTGTCATAATTTATCGCACTCCCTTTGTTTCATCTTGTTGATTATTGACTTATCTTGTTCGAGCTTATGAGTGAGCGGACCAATTGGTCGATAAGTTGCTTAATTGGGTACTCAGATTTCGGCGACCGATCGGATGAAGCAAGATGGTTCGTAGTATCGTTACCCTTGTTTAAATGCTGCGCATTATGTGCACTTAGTTCGGGTTGGTCGATCGATTAATCGAGGGAATTTCACAATGTTGGGGCTCGAGTTGTTCGATCGGCCCGCCCCGCTCCTTGATCAAGGGAAGTTCTCGGATGTCTTGAAGTGTCGTAAATTTTTTTGTATCGGCCGGCCGAGCGATTGGTACCCCTTCCAAAAGGTTGTTCGATCGATCATCTTCATCTCCCCCGCATTTAGACGGCTCGATCGGCCCGCGACGCTTGTTGACATGAGTCATTCGTTTGGCGACTAGTGATGGATCACTTGTTCTGCTGATGCGAAGAATGTGAGTGACGCGGATCGTTCGGCGTGTCAAATAAAGGTGACGTAAGATCGTTTACCAAGCAATTGTACTCATCCAAACGAGAGAGATCGATCGAGGGGATAGGTTCGTCGAGTCGGTCAATCGATCGGCCATCAAGACGGTGCTTTTGACTTGGGACTCTAAAGTTTGAGAGTTGGTCAATCGATCGGCCCACCACTCTTTGAAGACTTTTGATAAAAGTTGTCAATGAAGCTGCGTTGCTTGTTGACATGAGTCGTTCGTCTGGCGACTAATGATGGATCATTTGTTCTGTTGACGGGAAGAACGAGAGTGACTTTGACCGCTTGGCGTGTCGAGTAAAGACGACGTAAGATCATTTACTTGGCGGATTTTTTTGTTTGGATTATAGCTAGACCCGTTGATGGGCTGCCTACGTACCTCGGGAGAGGATCAAGCCATTCGTAGTTCGATTTCGCCAAGTAAAGGCGACGTAGGATCGTTTGCTTGGCGGTGTTTTTTGTTTGGATTATAGCTGGACCCGTTGATGGGCTGCCTACGTACCTCGGTAAAGGATCATGCCATTCGTAGTTCGATTTCGCCAAGTAAAGGTGACTTAATATTGTTTACTTGGCGGTTTTTTTTTGCGATGTCGATCGCTCAGTTGTTCACCACTTAGCTGTGGTATTTCCGCAGATTCACGGCGTTCCCCAATCGCTGAACACGTTTGCCAGACGAAGTCTCCAATTGATAGACATCGGGCTTGACGACCTTGATAACTCTATACGGTCCTTCCCATTTGGCTCCCAGTTTTCCCGCGTTCTATTCTTTGGTATTCTCATACACCCTTCTCAGGGCGAGGTTGTTGAGCTCGATCGATCGGGATCACACTTTCTTGTTGTAGTAGGACTCGGCGAGATGTTGATAGTTTTGGATTCGGAGAAGGGCCTGACCTCAGCGTTCTTCGACTGCGTCGAGGGCGTCGAGCATCATGTCTCCATTTAGTTCGACATTCTGGGGCATCTTCAAGCGTCGTAGACTTGCTACGTTAACTTCCGCCGGGACCACATCTTCGATTCTGTAGGCAAGAGAGAACAGTGTCTGACCCGTCGCACTTCGCGGCGTAGTACGATGAGACCATAACACTCCGTCCAGTTCGTCGGCCCAATTTCCATTATTAAGATCAAGGCGCTTCTTGATCCCATCGATTATCGTCTTATTCGTCGCCTTTGCTTGGTCGTTCCCTTGCGGATAACGGGGCGTTGATGTGTTAAGGCGAATCACCCATCTTTCAAAGAAACCGCGAAAGTTGTTTGAGATGAATTGCGAGCCGTTGTTCGTGATGATCTCGTATGGGAGGCCGTGCGGGCAGAAAATGTACTTCCAAACAAAGTTTTTAACTTCCTTGTCGGTTACATGGACGAGCGCCTCTGCCTCCACCCACTTAATGAAGTAGTCTGTCATGACGAGAACGAATCGTCGTTGCCTTGAATTTGGTAGAGGTCCTACTATGTCCATCCCCCATCGCATGAATGGATAAGGTGATGTGGTTGTCCTCAGAAGCTCGGTCGGTGAATGTATGCTCGACGTGTGTCGTTGGCTTGTCACATTTACGGGCATAAGCTTCGCAATCGGCAACCATGGTTGGCCAGAAATGACCTAATCCCTTGATTTTCAAAACTAGCGATCGTCCTCCGGAATGGTTGCCCGCCGCACCTTCGTGGGTCTCGACCATAACTTGACGCTTTTCCTCGCCATGGATGCACGTAAGTAGGACTTTGTTTGCCGTCCAACGGTATAGTTTACCATTCATGACGACGTAGTTGGAGCTTTTGTCTTTTAAGCGACGCGCCTTCCACTTATCTGCTGGCAGGATTCCGTTGGTCAGGTACTCGATATATGGAGTTCTCCAATCGGGCGATTGCTCCTCCCCCCATCGGTAAGTCGATCAATTTCCATATCTTCGGCTATTGTAATAGATGCTACAATACTTCCGTCTTCTCTTGTTGACGGAATGCTTGGGCACTCGATAAGCTGAATCGGTATTGTTTGACTTACTTGATCGGTGGGGTTGTTGCCGATGGCCGCCAAGGCGTCGGCGCAAACATTTTCTCCGCGGGGAATTTTGGTTAGTTCGAAGGAGTCGAACTCTTTGGCAAAACCCCGTACGACTTGAAGGTACGCGTCCATTCGATCATTCTTTGCGTCATAATCTCCGCTGAACTGATTGGCTACTAACTGAGAGTCGCAATATGCGTGGACTCGCTTGACACCAACGGCTTTGGCTAGTTTTAACCCAACTATGAGGGATTCGTATTCCGCCTCGTTGTTCGAAGCCTTGAAGTTCAGTCGGAAAGATTGTCCTAGTAACTCGCCTGTTGGTGCCTGTAACTGAATGCCGATGCCGGAATCTTTTGATGAGGACGACCCATTAACATGAAGCGTCCAGATGCCGAGATCTTTTTCAAGCTCGGGAGGGAGTTCGATTATAAAATCGGCCAGGACTTGGGATTTCTCGGCTGGTTTGCCTTGATATGTGACATCGTGCTCGCTGAGTTTGATCGCCCACTTGGACAATCGGCCTGATTGATTCTTATTTTGCATGATGGCTCGCAAAGGCTGGTTAGTGAGGACGATAATCGAGTGAGATTGGAAATACGGTCGGAGTTTTCTGCCCGACGTGATGACTGCGAGTGCCATTTTTTCGAGAGACGAGTATCGAGACTCTGCGTTCATTTACTGGTGTAGAAAATTGGCTGTTGTTCGCCGCGATTGTCCTTGACAAGGACGCTGCTCACGGCTATTGGAGAAACCGCGATGTAAAGATAGAGCGTATCCCCTTTGTCGGGCTTCGCCAGTACGAGAGGGGTTGTAAGGTAATGTTTAAGTTGGTTGAAAGCTTCTTCACACTTTTCGTCCCAAATGAATCTCTTATTCCCGCGCAGCAGATTGTCAAACGGGAGGCACTTATCGGTAGATCGTGAGATGAATCGATTGAGTGCCGCCACTCGACCAGTTAGGCGCTGCACTTCTCTACTGTTCTTCGGACTTGGAAGGTCCAGAATCGCAGAGATTTGTTTTGGGTTCGCCTCAATCCCCCTCTTAGTTACGATGTACCCGAGAAATTCGCCGGAGGTGACACTGAATGTGCATTTCGCTGGGTTGAGTTTCATGCCGTATTCGTTCAAAGTTTTGAAGCAATCTGCCAGGTGATCAAGGTGATCGGCCACGATGCGGGATTTGACAAGCATGTCATCAATGTATACCTCCATCGTGTCTCCCAATCGATCGGCAAACATTTTATTGACGAGGCGTTGGTAAGTTGCTCCTGTGTTTTTAAGGCCGAACGGCATTACTTTGTAGTAATACGTTCCTACGTCTGTGATGAAGGCCGTTTTTTCCTGATCGTTTGGGTGCATCATTATTTGATTGTACCCTGAAAAAGCTTCCATGAACGTTAGTAGCTCGTTCCCGGCTGTTGATTCGACTAATGATCGATATGCGGGAGAGGGAAACTGTCTTTAGGACATGCTTTGTTCAGATCGGTGAAGTCGACGCAGACGCACCACTTTCCATTTTTCTTCTTTACAACTATCGGGTTCGCTAGCCATTCCGGGTACTTAACTTCGACAATCGAGCCTGCTTCAAGTAGTCGCTCGACCTCCTCGTTGACTGCTTTTGAGCGGTCTGGACCTAGTTTTCTCCGCTTTTGTCAGACTGGCTTGAACATTGGGTCAACGTTTAGTTCATGCATTGTAATCGAAGAGCTTATCCCTTTCATGGCGGCAGTCGACCATGCAAAGGTCGTAACTTTCTCTTTTAAGAAAGAGACGATCCTGTCTTTGGTCTCGTCTGGCAGGTATGCACCTATTCGAACCGTTTTGTCAGGGTCATCTTTGTCGACTGGTATTTCGATGATTTCTTCTTTAAGAGGAAAAAATTTCTGGATTGGCTTAGCGATCGCGTTGATGTGAGAAGATGCTCGGCGGAGTTTCACTTCCGCAATGAGAAGATCGTGGGCCACCGCTTGGTCACCACGAAGAGTAACTATTCTTCCGTCTATCCCTGGAAACTTGATGCACTGATGATATGTTGAAGGGATTGCTTTCATCATGTGGATCCAAGGGGTTCCCATAATCGCGTTGTATGGAGCTTTGACGTCGATTATAGAGAATTTGGCGTTTTTTTTACTCCTTGAGCGTGCACTCGTAACCGAATAGTTCCGAGCATTGCTTCTGACGATCCGTTGAATCCTGTTAAAGACCTCGCTGACGGTTTGATTACGCGGGAACTAACTCCCATTTTGTCGAGGGTGTCTTTGAAGATGAGGTTGACTGAGCTCCCAGTGTCGATAAGAACTATGGTTACTTAGAAATCCCCAATCCCAAGTTCGATTAGGAGAGAATCGTTATGGGGCATGTGAACTCCGGCGGTATCTTCAGCGGTGAAAGTTATCGCAGGGTCGTTCTCCGAGATGATAGGCCATTGTTTTGCGGTGATCACCTTCCGTCAGAAGTCTTTAACCGATCGGACCGAGTCGGTGCAAGGAGGTGATCCCCCCATGATGACGTTTAATCGTCCGAATGGACCGACGCGTTTTGCTTTTGTGTTGTTCAGCACCGTTCTGAGGTCGGTTACTTCCATGGCATCGGGTGTAACAGTCGTGTTGGTCGATCGATTGAGCTTGTCGCATAAGTCACCAGCCTTTAAGTTAAGTATCAATCGGAGGCCGCCCTTCTTTGCATCGAGTCTGTGGCGAACGTCCATTGTATTCAACTTCCTGATCTTGGGAGTTTCGTTTTTTTTTCGTAACTCGCTCGGATCTGGCCTTTCGATCATCCTTTCGGTATTTTGTTTGAGAGAGTCGCGTAGATCGTATGTGGTTCGCGGTTCGGCTATTTTCGTTTCCAGCGAGCTAGGCGAGTCGGATTGGCCTTCTTCTAGCGAGCCATTTCCTTTCGATTGAGAGTCAGGCGTCGTTCTGATCGTAAATATTTTACGGCGTGATGTAGGTTTTTCCTCTTCGGAGTCCGATTCGTCATTGTCGCCCTTGGTGGGCGATCGATCGACCGACTTACCACGATCTTTAATTTTCTTATCGTTGCCTTTGGCATTGTTCTTTGCAATGTCCTTCTGCTTCGGGGGCTCGGGGTGAGCGCTCCTTTTCACGAAATCCACGACGAGAACTCTTTTAGGTGGTTGCAATCCTTCGTCTCGTGGCCGTATGCCTTGTGATATCCGCACCATTTGGTTGCGTCGTACGAGCTATTGGTGGGATTGGCTCGGGCAGCTTGCTTCTTTCCATCGACCTCCAGTGTCCACTTGTTACTTCTCGGGCCTCGAACGGCAAGCGATGGATGTGGTTGTTTGTCCTCTGGGATGGCGTTGACGAGGCCCTTGTTTTTCTTGGACTTTCCATGAGACGCGTGCTGTCTTGTCTCTTGGTGAGTCTCGGCTGCTTTTATCGCGGCTTGCTTCAACTCGTTCTGCTTTTTAATAAACGCTCGCTTGTCTTCCTCCATCAAAATGAATTGAGAGCGATGCAGGGCATCTTGGAGGGTGTCCGTTGGATTGGAATAGAGGTCGTCTCGAAACTTTGAGTTTATCCATAGGGCGTTTCGCAGCGCTTGGACGGCCGTGCAATCAGGAACATCGACCTTCGTTACCACCTTCTTGAATTTTTCCATGAAGTCCTTTAGAGTATCAGTAGCTGACTGGGAAATTTTCCAAAAATCCGCCACTGTTGACTCTTGGCGAGTGAACATAATGTAGTGCTTCAAAAACTGAGCATACAGATCATGGAAGTTGTCGATCGAGTCCTCGGCTAGCCGTGAAAACCATGTCAACGCTGGGCCTGACAGACTTTCGACGAAAAGTTGACAGAAACCCGCATCTCTCTCTACATCAGAAAAATGTGTCCTACCCATGGCTATGTTGAAAGCCGTCATATGTTCCTTCGGGTCGGTCTCGCCGGAGTACGTCGGGAGGCGAAGTTTCTCGATCTTCTTGATCTTGACATCGGTGATTTGCTTCGTGAAGAGGGTCTTCAGCGTGGCGGCGAGAACTCGTTCGATTTCTGGTGCCGAGGTTGTGACGTGATGGATCTTCGAGTTGATGTCTTGCATCGACATCTTTAGTTCGGCGATCTGTTGCCTAGTGGCGGCGTCGAGTCCATCGGTCGCCTGACCGACAGTGTTTGCTCCGCAAGCCTCGTCGCCTATCGGTTGACCAGCGCTGGCAGGCATTTGGTTCATCGTAGTGAAGAACCGTCGCCTAGCCGTTTCTGCGTCGCCGTCGGTCGCGCCGAAAGCAACTGCGAGTGCGCTGAGTCGTTCGTTCATGACTCTGTTGGTCTCCTCTTTTCGTGCGAGGTGATCCATGATTCTTGTCATCATGTTGTCAGTCGCTGGAATCGCGACGACCGGTCTCGGTGCGTCGTCGGCGGGGGTGTCGTCGGGACGCATACTGATTTCTTAACGCTACTTCGTAAGGCCCCACGGTGGGTGCCAAATGTTGAATATGAGTTTGGTCAAATCGATAGATGAAAACCAAACTTGATTTGTGGGTTCTTCGAAGGCGTTTTATTAATCATTGTTGAAAGTACAACGCGATTACAAGGAGATTGCAAAAAAAAGAAAGAAGGTCGGAGATTTGGTGAAAGCGCCGACGAGATTACAAGGAGGTTCGATTGAAAGTAAAACCCTAAATCTTTCCGCGTCGGTTCTTGTGTCTCTTTTCGGATCC
>JABAYD010004998.1:0-13202 GCA_014822095.1 Diplotaxis tenuifolia | reverse complement strand
TTTCCCCTTTCACATTCTCATTCTCATACTCTTTTACCTCCTTCACTTATCTCAAACTAGTACCACATTCACATTCCTCATCTCATTTCATTCCCCATGTCTTTACAATTCACACATTTATAAACTCAAAGACAGCATTACTTCCATACAAGGCTACAAGCATCATCTCTGTCTAGCAACCTAACTCTCATGCACAATTATCATATAGGGACCAAGCAACACACACAATCACATGTCATTACACAACACTAGGCAATCCATTAATGTCCCTTTTTAACAGTGTGAGAGTTCTTATGCAACATGATTCAATCATCTATCAACCTAGCAACCATTATGATCTAACAACCTGATTCACAAACAGGATCTAACCAAACCCTAGATCTGGTTTGGAAGAGAGAAGAAAGGAAGAATGAGATCTGGACAGATCCGAATCAAGAGAACAACGGAGAGGCGATATCTGATCACCACCACCACACCACCAAGCGGCGCCGGCGAGAAGGAGAGAGAGAGAGGAGGGAAGCGACAGAGAGGAGAGAGAAAGAGAGGGCGGCGAGGAGAGAAGGAGGGAGGCGCGCGGGGAAGAGAGAGAGAGAGAGAGGTGACGGCTAGGGTTTTCAGGTCTGCGGGGATCTCTGCAGGGCTTCGCTCTGATTTGTGAATGATGCCAAAAGAGGAGGAGGTAACTCCTTATATAGGGAGAGGGGGTAAAGACCTAGGTCTTTAGGGTTTTGGGTTGCAGGCTGGCCTATTATCCTTTTAAAATTTATTGGGCCTAAAAACGGGTTGTTACAAGTTGCATACTCTTAAAGCCTATCAGTTGGTTCTGAAGCAAGCACAACACGTAGAAGATCATTTGCTTTCCAAGTGTATTGCTTTGGCTCATTCTCAGCACTTTGTGAGACATAAAAGAGAGACATCTGAACTTTGTTGTTGTTTTATGTGCATATTGCTGTCGGAATGGAACAGTATTAGTCATGTAAGAATGGTGCTAACAAGAAAAAAAAAACAAAAAGGATGGAGAGACATTCTTCTCTGCTGTAGATTCTCTTGATCATCTTGTTCATAAAGCTTTTCACTTTGAAGCACAGAGAAACAAGGGTTTATGAAATTTTATATTATCTTTTTGGTGATTTATAGTGCAATGGTGCGTGTAATTGAAATTTTGGTAGTATTATTGTTGGGTTACAGTTAGGGCTATTCATGTATTACTACATGCTTTTGGTTACTAAAAAAGTTATATTAAAATCAGTTTTAAAGGTTTATCTATTCTTTGTTATAGTTTCCACATTTCAATGGCCTTGGTCAAATGTATCAGCGATTTCAAGACCATTGTCTCGCAAAGATGTAACCATTCCGTTTACCAATGTTGATGATGTATACTTTACCCATTCATGTTTTGAAAATGTAATCAAGTTTTCATTCAAAAAAATGTAATCAAGTTATATTTTCACGTCATTGTCAAGACATGATTTTGTTATAGATGATGCAAGCGTAGGAAATATTATTAATCCATATCCACAACAAACTAATTTTTAAGATTTTATGATTATTTTAGCAAAAAATTTATAGTGAAGACAACTGATTTGATATTAGTCATTACGGTATTCTTGGGATTTGCTTGAAGCTGAGTTAGTGGTTATTTATCAAAATTTGAATTAGCTAGCAGTTGTTAATCCGTTTATGTTATCATATTTGCACGAGGTTGATGATTGTAGTATGTCATGATAGAATAATGTCCAGCTGATCTTAAAGATTGATCTTGATATTATAAATACAAGCTCAACGTTGTAGGTAGACTAGTGATGCTAGCCAGCTCATTGTTAATCACAAAATCCAAAAAGAAAAATTCAAGTTTAACAGATTTTACGTGACCTGTTCTAGTTATGACATAATTTATCTAAAAAAATATTTTGAGGTAATCTGATACTGATTTGTTTTCTTTTCAGATTATAAAAAGTGTACCGGTACGGAGAAGACTAAATTATTTATAATATTTTTGTCCTAGCATATGTACTTGACTGTTATTGACTCTAGTCTTTTGAGTTTGATAACGCTTTCAAAACGTGATAAGATCAAGGAAACCACCAAAAGTGTTTGTAACAAACTAGAAAGTGATGTTCTTATCTTTACCCCATTTGGGTCGAGCTATTATGTAAGTAACTTAGGCGTGTTCAAAAAATTGTGAGAAAGAGCTAATGGTTTAGGCGAAAATAATGTGATTTCTCAACAACTTTGTTTATACCTACTCTCAAAGAGAAGCACGCATAAATTATGTATAATTTAAAATAAAATTTAATACTCTCATGAAGATAATGAACATGAATACGGAAGGGTTCTAGACTACGCCATAATTAACTAGGTGCCTTTTCTATTCATTTATCTTTGTATAAGATGAATAGATGATAAAAAGGTGAAATGTGAATGGAGCATGGATAGATAATTAATGTAGGACATAACGAGAGAAGAGAGACAAAAAAGGACAGAAAGGGTTCGATGAAGTGTGATGCCACACTTGTGGTTGTCCCAAGACAGACAACCCCAAGAACAAGCCTCAGTGGCGTGAACCCCTTTTTAAACTTATACAGTATGTTTTTAAAAAATAGTTTCTTTAACTTGTTTTGGAACGCTCGCTTGTGGTTCGTGAACTTTCTATCTAGCATTTTTAAAAACTTTCTACCTCATACATATTAATATTTTACCAAAAAAAATATACATATTAATATTATATATATGTGTGTGTAAGTTCCGTTTGGTTGATATAAAACAAGAGAAGAAGAAAAAGAAAGATAGAACCCATAAGAACTTCTCAGCTAAAATCACCTGAAGACAATGAAGCCAGTTAGAATCACCTTCTTGCTTTGTGCATTGACATTTTTATTCCTTATAACTTCAACTTCTTCTCTACAACTCCACTCTCGCCACTCATCTCATAGCCCAGGTGATTAGGTTTTTCTTTTCTAGAGTAGCAGTCTCTGTTCTGTTACAACGGGAATACTTTTTGTTTGCTTCTATCATCGAATAAGTTAACTAACTTTGATTACAATGATTCATCAGGTGCAAGGGAAAAGATTATGATTAAAATGGCGCCACGGAAACTCATGATCATCTCTAGTGAACATGATAATGTAAGGGATTGGTACATCTTTTTATGTCCTAAATCTTTTTTAATCTAGTTTATTTCTTAAATCTTTCAGATTGAGATGTATCGAATGTTTTGAAATCTCATAATATCCTTTACTTCTTTTGCAAAATAGCAGGTGATGACATCAGGTGCTCATGAAGGTTCAAGTGAGCAACTTCGAGTCACTTCTTCTTCTGGTAAGTCAATCATTTGGAAATGATATGAATTTTACATAAATAAATTAGTCAGACATTTCTTTTTAAGAAAAGAAATGTGTAAGTAACAAAACTCATAAGCACAGTTTTATAGTCAAACATGTGAATCTTTGACCATGTCAGTAGAAACTGTTAAGTTATACTACATATTTTTTGCTTTTATTCAGAATTTTGTTTTTAGTTACAGATATATAAAATCACTATTAAATGGAGCATCTAGCTAAATAAATAATAAGAAAAACTCAAAGATTCGACATCTCATTTGAAAATTTCAAACTAAATATTTGAACTAAATCTTGTATATTGTATTCTCAGGCAATTCTAAGAATGAAGAGAAGATATTAGGTGAAAAAGAAGAGGAGGACGCTCTATCCAAATATCTATCGATGGATTATCCAAAGTTTAGAAGAAGACGACCAGTTCACAACAATATGCCTCGACGTCCATGATACATGAATTTTTTTTTTCAGTACAACAATTTAGTTTAGCTATACATAGATTAATCATTTAATTAAGATAAGTTAGGGATGGTTTAAGTGGTTGGTATAACGTAGTTAGTTTCTTTGGGAACATTGAGGTACGAGTTTTGGCGATGCTATTGTAATTAACGGAATATGGTTGTGGTAATTCTTTTTATATTATATAGTTTTGATTATTGGTAATGGCCGACAACAATTGAGCAAAACCCTAAAACTCTGGTTTGGGGTTTGAGCTTTTGCTCTTCGTTTCATGCACTGTAACATGGTGACTAATTTGGTTGTAAGTTCATTTTTAGATTAACAGTATACTTTAGATTTAATAACTTATTGCTGGAATCTTATGCATAAATTCGATTAAAAAAAGTTACAAAAGGTTTGTTAAACAAAAAAGATGCAAACTTGTTGTGTCATGTGTGAAGGTGCAAAAAAAAATCTCTCTTCGGAAATTACAAAATTTCTTGCAACTTCTATGACTGCTCTTCCCGTGTGCCCACGGTGCATTCCTTAAGTTCTTAGTAATACTTATCTAATAATCAGGAGCATTAATCTGTGGAGGCTTTAAATACTAATTTGATGATCTTATAATTAATATGTGATTTATTTTTTGTGCTTTATACAATATCATGAATCACTTTTCCAAAAGTTACATATTCTTTCATTTTTCTAGTTGAATCACATTTAATTTTAAATTTCTTTTGGGGCATAGGTAACCAAATCAGTTTTATTAAATTGTTTATCATAAAGTACAAATAGAGATGTTACAATTTGTTGTCTATTATTTACCTTCTCCATACGTAGTTGCAACGAGAGGCTTCTTCTATATGTCACCGTCTTATTAGTAGTATCCGGTTGATGCCGTTCGAATCCTCCTTTATATTTCTTCAACAAGTTCCTCCACATCGCTTCTTTCTTTGATGCCTCTTTTTGTTTTCTTTTGTACGCATGCCGGTGCATTATTCTTGTGGACACGATACCCATTTGTGTATCTTTTCAAAAGCAGGTTGTAAAAGTGATAACAACCCAGTTCTTTTTTTCAGAAGGAATGTATTCCTTTCAATTTTCTTTTATATCACAAATACAATGGTTCAAAATGTTTTTAGCGATTTATGAAGTGCAGTATTTTTTTTTCTAGATTCATTTTAGTTATATATGATATAATTGCAATTAGCTGAAAAGTACCAAAGAATTGGCTAGATCATAATAGAACTTCGGAAATGAGATAAAGAGGTAATAAAGACCTTTAAATCTAGAATTAAAAAAAAAAGATTGGAATAAAGTGTTGGAGAACGACTTTTTTCCAGAGAGCATATGCGGTTGTGCTGCATCATCAGTTCACCGCCTCTACTTGTAAATATATGAATAAAACTGTATAAATACATATTTTTTTAGAAATAAAAATGACACTATCTTCTTCTTTTTTGAACGAACATTACACTTTGTCAACAGTATGGAACAATTTAGAAGAATAAATAAATACATATTGTATAAATGAGCTGGTTTGTTAAGGAAAGAAGAGGTGGTGCATGTAAGCGAGGATGCCGTCTTCACCACCTCCAGTTGAACTACTAACTCTCTTTGTCATCATATCTCTGCTTCTCTTTCTATCTTCCTACCCACGTTACAGGTACGAGGTTGAGAAAACCACCACGAATATCAAACTCTTCTTACTGTTTCTACCTATTCTCTTTGTCTTTTTGTTGGTCTCTCTACAATTTGTCCATCGACTTCTCTTTAGATCTTACTACGTCAGAGCAAGCCAAGCCACGTCTCTTTTTGGAGGCAGATTTCCCTGGGGAGTATTGTTTATGCTAATCCTTCTACTTGTTTTAGTTTCTAAACAGTCGTACTTTCACTCCTTGTGGTACCGCCCGATCTTATGACCTTAAAATTTCCTTCATTTTTTATTGGCCACATATATGTTTTGTAGATTGATACGTTTGCTTCTTGTATCCATCTAAACTCTACACATGTACAAGATGTATTGTCTAAGCCGGTTTGCTATTTTTTTTTTAAAGAGTACAAGCTGTAAATAGTAAACGTATAATCAAACTAGTGGGATAAAAAGAAATAGAAGATGAACGGAATATAGAAAAAAGTAGCTAAATCTACATTTATTATCAAAATTGTAGTGAAATAGTTTTTTGGAGTTTGTTTATTTTTTTGTAATTGATGAAATGAACATTTCATTTCATTCAAGTCAAATGATAACATTTTTAATAGAATTGATGGAATAAAACATTCTGTATTCTTTTATAAGTAAAATTTTACTCCAGTTGCAGCCATTGTGATAAACCGGAATAAAAATATTATGCGATAAATATCGAAAACAGTTTTGACCATTTGACCAAAACCTGTCAATAACAAACACAAACAAAGAAAAAACAGAAAAACTCTATGTTAGGTTTTTATTCTTTCTGTTTCCATGTGTTTCCTTTGATTACAAGCTACAAAACCTAACTTACCTTGTGTAATTCATCGTCATCGAACTCTTTGATTATTCTTTATTTAATTAACTCCTTTTAATTAATTGACTTCAACCCAGTCTCTCCCACTTTTTCCCTCAACAATAAGTCAATAACACCACATAATGGCTAAAGATAAAGAAGAACAAAACGACGAAAATTCATCACCATTATCATGTTTCAAGAACATCTCATTTCCATTCAACACAACTTTCTTGATCGCAAACTCGATATTCCTTGCCACATCCGCTTTCTGGTTCGTGACCGTCTCAACTTTACATTACAAGACCGATGAATGTAACCGCTTCGTGACGACTCCAGGAATCTTCGTGAGCTTCTCATTGCTATCCATGGCCCTCGCAGGATTCTACGCCGCTTACCACAAATCCGATTGTCTCTTCAGAATTCACTTCTTCATCTTCTTCTTGTGGATGTTCGTGGTCGTGGCTAAAGCCGTTTTCGTTTATCGTCTTAATAAAGAGACCAATCCCAGGTTGTACCCTGGGACAAAGATCAATGAGTTTAGACTCGAGGATTACTCTGGATGGGTTCATAGATTGGTCATCAAAGAAGATGAATGGTATCGTACTAGGAGATGTCTTGTTAAGGACAATGTTTGTAACAAACTATTCTCTAACCAAAACATGTCGGCTTCTGAGTTTCATCAGATGAACCTAACCCCCATACAGGTAATAAAATACATACATAGGATATGAATGTTCAGTAACTGTTCCATTTTTACTTTATAGTATACTTTTAGGGGCGAATTTCTAAAATAGCAATTTTAATGTTATCCGCAAAGTACCCCATGATAAAAAATACAAAAATAACATTTATTTATGAAAAAAAACTAAATTGTTCTAGCTAAATCCTAATCTCACCACATTTCTAAATACTAAATCCTAATCCAAATATGAAATATATTTTCCTTTTATGTTTAGTAAGTGTTATTTTTTTTATTTTACAAAATCTTATATTAATTTAGTCATACATACATAATTTGGTGCTGTTTAAAAACATTTCTTTACGTTTTATATCATTCTATTCTAACATATTTTTATTTTTTTTGATAGTCGGGTTGCTGCAAACCACCACTTTCATGTGGATTAACTTACGTGAAACCAAACATTTGGACGATGCCAAAATACAATAACAACGTAGAAGATGATTGCAGGACGTGGAACAATACGGCAAACACATTATGCTTCGATTGCGATTCATGTAAAGCAGTGATTATTGCAGAGTTACATCATACTTCATTTTCCCTGAAATTTAATGTGCTTCATATCGTATTTAGTCTTTCCATTGGCATTGTTGGTTGGTTTGCTTGGTTAAAGATCCTTCGAGAAACTCAGAACTAGCTTCTAGACTTTGTAACATATTAATATGTACAAACTAACTTTCTCTTGTTTTATTTTCTTAAACCTGTTATTCAGTATATAGATTCTTAACCAATATGCATGAGAAGTTAATAGAGCACTCATGTAGATTTCATATTCAAAAAGGTATAATAACTAAACCGGACCGAATTAAAAAGAATATAAACTGATGAAAAATTATTTTCCAAATTATTTTTGTCAAAACATATACTCCTTCAAAGGCCTCACTGGTCGGTTGCGGACGTTTGCGGATGTTGGATGTTACGTTAAATAATAAATTATTAATATTTACATTTTATATGATTATCAAAATATTAAAGTTATAGTTTTATATTAAATATAAAAAATAATATTGATAAAATCATATTATTAATTTTTTTTAAAAAATTATAGAAGATATTTTGTTTTGAAGATTTAAATTATAAATATATATATATATATATTGGTATTTATATTATTTTGATTTAAAATTTTAATTAAATATTTTATTTTTATATTCTCCCGCAAACGCTAGGTGGAACGAACTTTTGAATTTTAGAGATTTAAAGCGGTTTAAAGTGGTTTTTGGCGTTTTGTGTGATTGTTGCAAAACGCCAACCACTACTATTAACTGCCAAAGTTGCGTTAGTGGGTGGTAGCGGTGAAACCAGTCAAACCCTAAGACGTTTTAGGATTGAAACACAGTTTAAGAAATATTAAATTTTATATATATTTTATACATTATTTTAACTATCTAACTAAATATATATTAGGGAAATTCTCTCAAATAGACTATTTTTAAGTTTTTATCACAAAATATACCTTAAAAACTAAAATGACCTAAATAGCTTTTTATTTTGAAAATTTCAAGCTTTTTTAAAATTGTTTTTTTTTAAATTTGAAATCCTGAAATCATTTCCCCCAAAACCCCACTCCTCAACTCTAAACAAAAAAGTCTATAATTAGTTAACCAAAGAGTAAAAATGTATATTTACTTATTTTTCATAAAACATTTAAATCTATTTTGGTCATTTTTATTTTCAAAGTTTATATTTGTGAAAAAAATTTTAAGTCTATCCTAGGCAATTTCTCTATATATTAACTAATAATTTTTTTCAGAATATAAAAAGTCATATTACATAAAAAAAAATTACATTGAAAAAATCAAAAATGATATGTAATTTAAGGAGACCCTCTCTCCCCCTTCTTCTTTATTTTTTGCACTGAGATGCTAGTAAGGATGATGAAGGAAGATGAGCAAGAGGGGAGCATCACGGGGCTTAAGGTGGCTCGGAGAGCTCTTTCAGTGTCACATTTGTTCTTCCCCGATGACAAGTATGTTTTACTGCCAAGATAATTCAGCAGAGTTGGACTTCCTGGTGGGTCTTCTTGAGAGGTACAGCTTAGTTTCGGGGCAGAGGATAAACTATCAAAAATTAAGGATTAATTTTGGAAAAAAAAAATCCCTGAAGAGAGAATGACTAAAATCCATCAGAAGACAAGCATCCAGCAAACAGGTAGATAAGGTATGTACCTTGGACTTCCAGAATCATTTGGTGGAGCAAAGGTCAATATACTCAGCTATCTCAAAGAAAAGATGAAGCAGAGAGTTACGGGTTGAAAAAATAAACTCATGACCCCAGCAGGAAAGGAAGTATTGATCAAAGCTGTGGCGATACTTTTCCTACTCACACAATGTCGTGCTTCGTACTCCAAAAATGACATGTCAGCAAATTGAATCCGTAATTGCAGATTTCTGGTGGCGAAACAAGTGATAGAAAGGGTATTCACTTGAATTCATGGGATCAGTTGTGTAAACCAAAGAAGGAGGGGGGCCTCGGCTTTAAGGATATAGAAGCCTTTAACTTGACTTTACTTGGTAAACAAGTCTGGTGTATGCTCACTCGTCCCCACTCTCTAGTTTCAAGAGTATTCAAAGCTCGATATTTTAAAGATGGATCCATCTTGAATGCTTAGCTTGGAACTACACCCTCCTATGCTTGGAGAAGTCTACACTCTGCGATTGACTTGATGAAACAGGGTTGTAGAGCTATAGTGGGTAATTGAGAAGATACAAACATTTGGGAAGAACCTTGGCTGGATGAGAAACCAGCTCACCTCTCATTATCGACTAGACTTATACAGCCCATTCACTGTCCCTACTTTCTCACTGCAGTCGAGTTAAGGATCTGATCATACCGAATAGTGGAGAATGGAATATGCAAGTCCTGGGGAGCCTCTTTCAAGAGATTGAGATTAAGAAAATAATGATGCAAAGGCCAGGGGATGCAAACTCTCGAGACACCTACAGATGAGACTACACAAAGTCAGGGGAATATACAGTTAAATCGTGGTATTGGGTGGCTACTACGATTCTGAAGAGGAATAAAAACGATGAGGAAGTAGATCAACCCAGTCTTGATGAGCTATTTCATGCAGCTTGGAAGATTGACACTTGCCCTAAAATCCAGCACTTCATTTGGAGATGCCTCAGTGGTTGTATCTCGGTGGGGGCAAATCTACAACACTGTCATCTCTCAAAGGATGGTAGTTGTATTCGATGTCAAGCAAAGGACAAGCCCATCAATCACCTAATATTCCAATGCCCCTATGACCGCTTGATTTGGGCATTATCCCTGATTCCAGCGCCTCCATGCAGGATTACAACGACTCTCTCTTTCAAAATCTTGATACGATATTACAGCTAGCTCTCTCGGTGAAGGAGAATGATACATAAATGAAAGTAGGTCCATGGATCCTATGGAGGTTATGGAAGAGTAGAAATGATTTTATCTTTAAAGGAATTGTGACGATTTCACCATCGTATGTTGGGGTTATGATAGCCACTTGTTACGGAAGACAAGTTTATAATACCCCTGTCCCTTTCACTACTCATATGATTCACTAATCTTGTTCATGACTCAAGATTTGTTCACCCAGTTCACGGCCGTAGCGCGCTACCTCTGGGGTGGATTCAGAGATCCACAACACCCACTATGAAGTATCGGAAAACACCTCCGATGTGGTTTACAAGATCATTACTCTCTCTGTCATGGGTATGCAAACCCTAGAGAGTATACAACGAGATCATACAAGAGAAGTACATGGCTAAGAGCTAAGCCTAGAACAACATATCTCTTTCTAGCTTACTCTATCTCTCTATGAGACGCCATGGAAGCCCTAGCCTCCTAGAGGCTTAGCTTGGAGGCTTCAGCCTCCCTGAAGCTTAACTTAGCTTGACTTAGAGATCCTTGTCGTGATCTCTCCTTACTTGTATCAGAACTTAACCTAATGGGTTTCAACGATTAGGCCCATAGGTTTTCCGCGCGTAACTTGTCCAAGCCGGCCCAAGTTGAACACGCCTGATGGGCTTGACCAAACTTCAACAAACTCCACCTGTTTGGTCCAAGTCCATAAACCTTCCTTTATGCCGACCCTTCCTGATGCTTGAGCAAGCTTGCTCATCTTCTACATCTCCTTGTCTTCTCTTATCTTGTCTCACTTCTCTCAGCTTCATCTTGAGCTAAGCTTGAAGCCTCTTCATGATCTTCTGTAAACATGCATAAGCTCACACTTGTACACCACAATTGCTTGAGTAGATTAAACACTTAAATCCACTTAGCCCCCTCAATGAACATAGAAATCACGCCTGATGAAAGGTATGTGACAATCCCATTGTCATTTTGAATTTCCATCACCTTCATCTAATGTCATGAGTTTCGACTTCAGCTGCTACACTCCAAGTGTCAAGCTAAACTCTTCATTGATGTTGTGTTACTTTATACTCCTCGTGAACCTATCAACAACACAATCTTGCTGTCAAAATCACGAACTTGTTCAAGTGCTTGAACAAAAACCTGAACATCCTTCTACAAGTTGATTTCCTCCTTGGCCTTTCGATTCCACTCATGCGCATTGAGCCTTGAATCAAAATCCTTCCATTATGTGCAACAAAACCTTCGAACCGATACGCTTCAGTCCTGAAACAACCTCTGATTCTCTACTTGTTTAAGACGCTTCAGCCTTGAACACCTTTGTACAGCTGTTACTCCCAACCATCACTGCTAGACAGAATTTCGACACAACCTGGTGAGACCACCATGCTTTAACAGAACCTTGATGTCACACTGAACCCTTTAAAATCAACCGCAAACCTTGAAGTCACTCATGCTCCATATCTCTGAAACAGTCTTTGACTTACCCTTGATGTTCTTTAACAGACTGCACTTGAGCATCACTTTGTACCGCTGCACACTTAGCAGGATACGCCGCCTAAAACCACACGATTAGGAAGACTATCGACACAAATATCTTTGCTCCACCATCTGATCAAACTATTCTGCAACAACAAAACCTCCACTAACAGATTTAGACAGCACTGCTAGTTGAATGAACTGAGCCTCATACCATCTCATCCATGATACGCCTTGGCTCTCCTCACGAGCTGCCTGTGATATCTTATCAAGAATCCCTGATATCCCACCTTTACTCAGCTATGAATCCATTCCCTCAATACCCTTCTTGTACTGAGATGTCTCCAATACCAAAACTTGTGCATCACCATCAACGACTTGAACACGCCTGTTACTCGTTGAACTTGCCATTAGCCTGATAAGTACCTGGCCACCAATGAGTGTTTGGTCATTACCTAATGGTATTCCTTGAGAAAAATTCCTCAGTACTCCTTGTGATGCAACCATATATCCAAAACTCTACCGGTTCCTTTCCTTTAAATGCAATCGGTTTTGCTTTGCATTTAAACTTCCATGAAGCTTCTTTCAGATTCATGACTTGGGCTTAAGATGAACCTACTTGTGGAGAAAAAATCTTATCCTTCCTGAGATGGACAAATTGTAAGACAATTCTGCAATCCCTGCAATGTCTTCTGACAGTTCTTACTTTGCTTCATCTCACCATTCTTCATCTTCACTGCTCAATACATCAGTTTACCTAAGTACTTCACCACATGTTATCTTGCATCATACTTGGCATCTATGTATCAACCTCACTGCAGTGTACTCCTGATACATATGCCGATTTCACTTGTCTCGCCTACGAGTCCCTTTATGTAAGACTCCTCTTACAACTTATGATGTGTCTTGTACTTGTTAACTGATCTTGACATTTCCTGGCCTGACACACTGAAAATATTCACGACCCTCTTATCATGGTATCAAGTTCTCTTTCACTCTTACTTCCTTGAGCTGACCAAGTTGCTAACCGAAACTTCTACCCTTCAGCTGAACCAATAAAGACATCTTCTAAACCAGTAACTCACTCCACCTGGAATCAGACTATATATATATCCCTGATGCATCAATCTTTATATAATCTCAGTGGCTTTAACCCTATCTCTCATTATCAACGTCTGTGATGCTCCTGAGATAATTCCTTATAGCTTATCATGTGTCAAAAATAGAGCCCATGGTGAGCTTCTCCAGCTATAATTAATCTTGAACTCAGACTTGTTCAAGCATAAAGTTCCGACCCTGTCAAGTCTGCAAATTTCTCCTTTTGCTTCTGAGTTTCGATTTTTATCCGAGAGCTCCACTTTGACCTATGTGGTC
>JABAYD010004996.1:0-22682 GCA_014822095.1 Diplotaxis tenuifolia | reverse complement strand
TATATACATAGTTATTATCTCAAATTAATAAACATAAAATATATTGATAAATTAGATGCAACATAATTTTTAATGAACTTACAGCATGAAAATTATAAAATTATTCTATTTAATATAAATATATAAATAACCTTATATTATATATATAAACATGAAAACTAATACCCGCACAGTTGTGCGGGTCGAAATCTAGTCATGGTTTAAGGGTCATATGTATCTTCCTTTGTATTATTATATCCATGGATTCGTGGTTAAGATACATATCTATACATATGTAGTTTATATCAAATTTAACTATATTCACAGTAATTTCTATTTCTTCTTTTCTAACATCGTCGCTTAGTAACAAAATATGAAAGGCAATATTTATGTACAGAGATGGGCGGGCCCTTTGGTTATTTTATCAGTTCGATTTAGTTTCAGTTCGGTTTGGTTAATTCGACTCTAAAAAAATTTCAAACTGAAGTAAACCATAATTAATTTGGTTTGGACCAGTTTCGATTCAGTTTGTATTTCAATTTGGTTTAATCATGTTCCCTTTGTTTAGTTCTTTTAAGAAAATCATGTTTTAAAACATAAACGCATGAGGATGAAATCATAATGTTGGTGACTATAAAAAAATAAACTATATAAACTAAATCCAATTTAAAACTAAAACAAAAACTTAAAAACACACACAAAAAGTTTACAAGAATACAAACAAAACAAAGTTAACTAAAGTATATTTTTTTAACAAAACATCGTTAATAATGCCACTTCAAAATAAAATATATAAATAAAATCTAATATAAAATTGAAAAAACTTTTAAAACTACAAAAAGTTATATAGACACGATCAAACCAAAATTAACTAAAATAAATAAAAAACTAAAAAATCAAGATCTTTAATAAAGTTAATCGTAACTTTAGTCTTAAGATTTTAGTATATTCTATCTGCTAGTATATTTAATTCAAATAATAACAAAAAAAAACACATTGGTTTCTCAGTTTGGTTCGTTTTAATTCGGTTCGGTTGATTCAGGTTAGTAAAATCTTAAACCGAACTATTTGATAATAGACTTTGGTTTGGTTAATCAGTTTTTCTTCAGCTGGTTTGGTTTGACTCGGTTCGGTTCAATTTTTTTGCCCCCCTTGAAAAATCACAAGTAATAGACTTTTATCTTTTTCTTGAACTGGCAATAGTGATTTATATATAGGAAATATATTATATCGTTTTTAAGATCTTAAACCCACAAACATAGTTAATGGTAACATATCTCAGTGAAAACAGATACTAACAAATGTGAAAAAGCATGGCACTGTTTGGTAACAATACTAGCAACTCTTCTTACCAAATTTAAAATCACAACAAATCTCAATTGAACTATGTATCAGACTGTAACAAAAAAAAATCAAGCAATATATACCAATACAAAAAAAATCTCTATTACTATATAAACAATTAAAATATCTTTCTAACATTGTGTAATCTATAAAAAATTATCGATTTTTATTTCTTAAACACACAAACATTGATAAAATTGTAACAAATCTAATACAAAATCAATATAGTCATGCCCAAACATTAATGTTGATAGTTCACACAACAAGTAAATATCATTAATATTTTGGTAGTTAGTAAATTTTGATTTGTATAGACAAGCTGATATCAAAAAAATTGGGTCCAATTCGGTTTGGTTTTAGTTTTTCAGATACTTCGAGAAGATAAAAAATTTCTGACTTTTTGGACATAATATCAGGTAATTTGAATACATTTAAATATTTGGACTAAAATATTCATGTAATTTGGTTCTTTTAGATAATCAAATAGTTTTAAATATTTAGGATAATTTGTTTTTTTTGTTGTTTGGTTTATAATTTAGTATTTTAAAATATTTGGTGATTACAAAACTAAATATAATTAATAGTCCTAAGAATATAAACTATATTTTGAATATATAGGTACTAATTCCGTTCTCGGTTCGTTATCAATTCAGTCTCGATTTCGTGGTTCTAGAAATATTGGAAATGTTCGGATATTTGTGACATCAGTTCGGTTTTGGATTTCTGGTTAGGCCCATTCATACATATAATAATCAGAGTTTTTTTTGACATTTGACCACTCATAGCTCCTAATAAACCCTCGTGATTAAATATGTATGATGTTTTTTTTTTCTGGTCAAGAAACTCTCTACAATTCTCGTCTCATCATCTTCATCAGGATATTAGGGGTTTTCAATTCACATGTACCTTAGGAATTCGATATCTTCGGCTTCAATGTCTTATGCTTATCTCTTCAAGTATATCATCATGGGCGATACTGGTAGTTCTTCCATCTTCAATTATTGTTCAATCCATTAAGAACTGAGATGAACAGATCATTGTGATCTATGTTGAGAAAAAAAACATTTGACCTGAATCTAGTTCATTAGGAATTGAGATGAAAGATCGAGTGTGATTGATTGTCGCGTTGATTCTGATGATTCAGGAGTAGGGAAATCATGCCTTCTTCTCCAGTTCACGGACGAGAGGTTTCAGCCAGTACACGATCTCACCATCGGTGTTGATGTAGGGGCTAGGATGATCACCATCGACAACAAGCCCCTCAAACTCCAGATCTGGGACACGGTCTCTCTTTTCTCTTTGGTTGATTTTGTGCCCATCACACTCTCATTGTCCAGACTTTAAAAAAAAATTATCCTTTTTGGGGCTATGGCAGGCTGGTCAAGAAACCTTTAGGGCTATTACAAGGTCATATTATAGAGGTGCTGCAGGAGCATTTCTTGTCTATGATATCACTAGGTCAATCACTATCTTCTTCTTATTCTTCTTTTCTAAAGGGACCTTTGACATTTAAAGAGGAAAACAACTATTTTATACTCAAAATATCGCGATATGTTTGATTCATGCATGACTTATATTACTGTGTAAAAACATGCATGTACTTTTGAAAAGTACAAATAACATACAATTTATTTATCTTCGTAGCGAAATCATATAACAGTAACCACATCATCTGTCACATTATCTAATTTTGAAGACATTATGATGCGTAAACTAATTTTGATGACGAGCCATATTCAATAAATCTTTTAAAATAAAATAAAACAAAAAAAAATCCGTTCTATAAATCTTTTTTTTTTGAAAATGTAAGCATTTATAAATTTTTATTATTTAATAAAATTAACAAAATTTATTTTAATTTTAATTTTATATAAGAGATATGAACTAGATTTGTATTTGTGTAGTGTGTAACCGTTTGACGATAATGTTCTTTGTTTTGCAGGAGGGAGACATTTAACCAACTGGCCAGCTGGCTAGAGGATACAAAACAGCATGCTAACGCAAATATGATGATTATGCTCATTGGGAATAAGTGTGATCTTGCCAGCAGAAGGGCTGTCACCAAAGAGGAAGGAGAACAGTTTGCAAAGGAGCACGGCCTCATATTCATGGAGGCCTCTGCCAAGACTGCTCTGAATGTCCAGGAGGTAAACAAAAAACACCCATACTTTCCAATGTGACTTGTTTAGGCTTTAAACATAGATGTCTAAAACGTTTTGTAACCCACATGCATTTCAATGTGACTTGTTTAGGCTTAAAGCATAACTCATGTCCCATACCACAAACTATGCCTTCTTGTTCTGTCCTATAAACGCCAGTAGAAATACTACTCATGATTTGTTGTGCTTTAAAAAATGTGATAGGCATTCATAAAGACAGCGGAGACAATATACAAAAAGATTCAAGATGGTGTGTTTGATGCGTCAAATGCGTCACATGGAATAAAAGTTGGATATGGAGGAATCACGGGGCCTTCAGGTGGTAGAGACGGATCCACACCGAAACGAGGTTGCTTATGTTAATGGTGACTTGTGTCGTGGTGAATCTCGGAACTGATAATTCATTATCGAAAAGATGTGTGTTTGCTAATCGAAGGATATGATAAGGAATGTAGTTCATTTGCATTGACAATCGATACAGATGTGATTAGCAACATGACAAGATGCAGGGAAGATATACAACAAATATAATAGTATTTTCTTGAACTTTCTTGTTAAGGTTGTGAAGAACGGTGTCTTCCATGGTTTACTCGCTTTATGATGCAAAGCCTTAGTCTTTTGCTGAAAGCCTCTAATCTTTCTCGTTTAGGCTTCTTTGCATCTGTTTCAACTCCTTTCTTCATTTTCTTCTCCTTCCTTTCTTCTTTTTCTTCTATTTCTTGTTTAGTAGACTCTGTTGGCTTTTGTTCTGTGTTTCCCACATCAGATTTCTCGACCTGGAAGGCATGGATCAGAAACTAAACCCCAAAATCCAAACATCAAACTGTTTTGTATAACAGATGCAAAGAACATTCACCTGATCAACATGGTCGACGGTCAAGCTCTCATCTTCTTCAGAGCCTCCTAGCGAAGAGCATCTTCCCCAGCTTTCCCTGTTAGAGCTTGTGAATGAACATCCTTCTTCAAACTGATCATTAGCCGTCCCCTGCCAAATAACAACAGTCAAAACGTATACACTTTAAAGACACAGTTTAAATGGAGCTCTAAGTCATCATATATATATATATATATATATTTATTGTGTGTTTCCACATGCTCCAGTTATACCTCAGGTTCATCATTGTTGTGACCATTGTCTTCTACAAGCGCTTCCTGTTTCATTAGTGATTTGTTTATTAAAAGGAATAATCCAAGCAACATAAAATATAATTCAAGTGAAGAGATATACAGTATCCAAAATGGGCATGGCTTCGGAAATGAGCTCATGTGTTGGCTTTGTGGTTAGAGAGGCAGGAGGTGCAGAAGAAGAAGAGCTTGCAACATCGATACATGCTGAACGTAGACCAGAGATGATCTCATACAGAAAGTTCTGGCAGTACAAGGCAAACCAAGCAGTTAGATTATTGTGCATCATATTTCACCATGCAGACTAATTTTATGATGTTGTGTGACCACAAGTTCTAAGAGACTCGAGCAAAAAGTCTAGGCAAGATCTTTACGTTGTATAATATCTAAGTGTAGACATATAAACAGACAGGATATTTGGATTACTTGATCCAGAGGAGTGCAAATTACCTCGTCCAAACCAGCAGCGCCATAACTTTCAAGTTTAGATGAGCAAGCTGAAGAAGTTTGAGGCGGTCGTAGAACATTATAGAAGAATATTAACACTGAATCATAATAAAACTGCGGCCGTGAAGAGTTGTGATCACCATCAAACTTTATGATGTTTTTGTCTCCCTGCAAGTGTTACCAATAAGATTGCTACATTACAATTAAAAAACAACACTGACATGAATGCAAAATGAGTGAAAATTTGTTCTAACCGCATAGCACTTGAGGATGTGGTCAGAGTGATGAGGTTGGATGAATTTGTCTCCACTTGCATGTCCAAATAAAGCTGGAATAAAAGTCTTTGGTGAAACCTGAGGGAAAATGTCATATTAAACTATTACATTACTTGGAGAGAATGTCAGAAAGAATACAGGGAGAGGTAACTACATGACACCTTAAGACAATTGAGATCCATGATATTAAACTTGGCCTTTTTCTGAATTACTCGCCGCATGTACTGTACAGCCACTTTAACCTGATTGGAAAAATAAGTAGAGTTTCAGAATGTCTACCATCATTGGAAGGGATAGGAGAAGTAAACTATCTTCTTGGACTCTTGTAGCCATGTGAAGATATAAGCAATGAAGAATATGAGTTGGGGGAAAAAGAGAGCATACTGTGAATTTTGGAAGTCGGATCTTGTAGACGTCCACTAGTTCCATCATGAGATCAAATAAGTTTGAGAATGCACTGTCTAAGACCATTCCAGCAATTGAAGGATCATCTGCTCCATAAAGAAGGCTGCACATAGTATTAACCACTCTCCTTAAATGATGAAGAGAACAACACAAGGAATGTGGAGACTTGATACACATTCCAGATCATAGACATTAAGAAAGCTGATGAGACATTAGAGCTAGTTTAAGAAGTAACCTGGTGACTGCGCCCATAGATCGTCCCCAAAGTCCAATACGAGACACCTGATTGCTGTTTCTCAGGTAAGAAACAACAGTCTTGAGATCATCTTTCTAGCTTAAGTTTAATAAGTAAAAGGTTAGTGTTACTATTTGGAAGATAAGAGAAAGAGAAGGCTAAGAAAGTAAGTAAAAGACAAGGAAAACACACCTCATGCCAGCCAAGGCTAACATAATCACCATCAGATAAGCCAGAACCAGAGAAGTCAAGGGTGAAAACAGTAATGTTAGATGGAAGAAGAACCATAGCTGCCTCATTTGCATCTGCCCTACATCCACTGATCATATTCCCCCAAAAAAAGAAACTGAATTAACTTCTTATACATTCTCAGGAGAGGAGTGTGAAGTCTTTAGTTATGTACCTATTACCGTGGCAGTATATAACACAAGGAAGTGGAGTAGTATTCTCCAAAGAAGATGAAGGAATGTAGTGACTACAACGCAGGGTGTGACCTCTTGAATTTGTAAGCTACTTCAGAGAAAAAAATAAGACCTGTAAGATTAGCCAACAAGAGGAACCAGTAATTGAAGAGGACAGTAACTGGTTTTGCCCATCATACTTGCCTCCAAGTCTTGTCTTTTACACTTAGTGCCACAGATGCTAAAGTCCTTATCCCACAAGTACTGATCAGGATCATACTCAGCCCTGTCAAGAGAAACCCATCAGCTATTGCAAAAAAAGGTTGAGACTTTAGAGAAAGCAAAAAAGTACCTGGGAGGGCGAATTACAAAGTTGATGAACTGATCAATCATCTTGAGTCCTCCAAGTACCAATGAACTCATGAGCTAGCTAACTCTGCATCCTACACATTGCTTCGTCTTCAGCAAAACCCCTAAGAGATTACAAGTGGCATCGAAAGCATGATGCTTTCGAGAAACCCATTTCCCATATAAGCTCTGAGATGCGTAGATCCCCAAAGACAAAGAAGAAAGTTGACAGCTTTTTGCTGAAAAGCAAGTAAGACCACCCAAAAGTTACCTACTACTACGGTATAGTAGCTGGAAGGGATAAATAATACTAGTGGAAAGAAAGGGTTTAAAAAGAGAATAATGAGATAATGCCAGATCTTGAAATGAGTCAACCCAACACTTGAAAACCGAGATTGGTTGATGAGAGGACAAACTATTCAAAGGCCGCGACTTTTGAGATGGGGAAATGAAAAAGATAGGGATCAGGTTTCAGATCTCGAGATGTTGTTAGATACTCGAGAAAGAGAAAGAAAATGGTTTTTATTTTCAAGCTTCGAACACGGGTCCTTCTGGTCACTGCCACTCATGCGTGACTTTCGTTGCCAGCTCATCATAAGATGTGTGGATCTGTAAAGCTTAGATTTTTGGTTAGGGAAAAATCTTCGTGAGGTTGCTGCTCCTTTCCTCTCCAGCTCACTAAGTGAATACATGGACAGGTCCTGAAACAAAATTAATAACTAAAGCCTATATATTACATCACAAAAATATCTCAAAAAACAAACTCATAAACATAGTTTGAATTATGAAATGGTAAATCACCGATAAAACATAAATTTTCTCACAAAAAAAAAAAAGAATCAATAGTATACATCTTTTGAAAAATACTCCTCTTTGTATTTTTCTCTGCAAAGTCATCCCAACCATATCTCTCTTAATCGACAACATTTCAATCTTCTGACATACTTGACCGTAAATAAGATTTTATTAACTTTAATTTGAAAAAACTTCTTTTAGCTGGAGCGATTGGAACTGGAACCGTCAACATCACTCTATATACAAAAAATGTATTTGGATAGCAGCAAACTTCATACATTTTTATAAAGTCTAATACATCAATGACTTTTTTATCTCTTATGATAAAACATTTTTTAAAAACCTGAGTTCTAGGAATAAATGGTTTCCATCAATGTCTTAGATCTCACCATGTTTACGACAATTTTCAAGGTTAATACATGATGCCTTTAAACCATGTCGATCTCAGCTTCTCTAGATGAAACAAGAATCCAAAAAAATTCCCATATTTTTCAAATTGTTCAAACCTCATCTGAAGAGATCCTATAGCTTGATCCACGATCCTTAGAAAAAAAATAACCTTAAACTTTTCTTCCCCACTCAACATCTTAGAGTCATCAAATCATTGTATCTCCTTATCAAAATGTTTTTCTTTTCTTTTTAATAGTGCGCTTTCGTTGGACATAAAATTTTGGCTCAATATCCATTGATTCTGCAATTACGACAACTTCTGCTTTTTCTTTTTAAACCCAAATTCGCTATAGTTATTCAAATATGAAATCAACCCTTTCAGTTAAACAACATCATTATCAATATCAATATGCACTAATTGTAGCACCTTACTTACTATATTAATCGCAAATAGAAGATCATACCAAATGAACAAAACAAATAAGAACTCAAATCCTCCAATTCCATTAGTTTCAGTAAGAGATTCAACATTGTTGCGAGCTTCAAGATCATTACAATTTTCTGCCAAATAGTCCAACCCATCTTATTTTGAAGCCTGATAACGAATGACTTGAACACTAACACGACTTTCCCAACGAATTTCTAATAATTGTTTAAGTGTGAGACCTCCTAACATCTCCTTAAATAGCTCACACATATTTGTAGATTTCGAAAATAAACAATATATCAGCTGAATGATTCCAAAGAAAGCAATACATTTTTTAGATGATTTAACCATATCGGAAAGTGCCAAGTTAAGACTATGACAACCACAAGGCATAAAAAAATGCTCTTGAGTTAATATCCAACAATCTCTTTTATACTCCTTTGTGTGTTTCTCTTCATATTAGATCTATTGTCATAGTCTTGCCCTCTCACATCATCAATACTCAAACTGAGACCAGCCAATGTATCACAAAGAAATTCAAAAAATCATTCTTCAGATTTATCTGCAACTTCTAAGAATGTTACAAAATATTCTTCAACTTTTATTTTAGCCATGGAGACATCCACACATCTGATAACAAGACTCATCTGTTCTTTATGACTCTTATCTGGAGTGCAATCGAGAATAACCGAAAAATACTTTGCTTCTTGAATTTTCTTGATGATCATACGCTTAACCTCTTGTCCTAGCATAACAATCAACTCATCTTGAATCTTGTGGCTTAAATAATGATAGTGAGTCTGACCTTACTTAATTCGTCTGATATGCTCTTGCATGATTGGATCAAAAATTCCATATGATTCAATAAAACATAGAAAGTTTCCACGGTTTTCTGACCAAACTTTTCATTAGTCCCACGAAATGCTATATTCTGCTTATCAAGAGTTGTTACCAATGAAAATATTTTCAACAAGACTTCTCTCCAATGATTTATTTCTGTATTGATTTTTTTTCTTGAAGATGCTTATCAATGGTCTGCTTCTTCCTTAATCTCAATTCTAATTCCATCCACTTACTCATACACACAATATGGTGATGACTAGTTTCATGTTGACTCAACCTTAGCCTGATATTAACCCTTTACTTGAAAACTGGTTGACATCTTGATCCCGACCAAATAATTTGCAGCAAAAGCAACATTATTTGTCTGATACCCTTGAATAAAGTAGCCAACTCCTATCTTGTTTATGTCCATTTTTCATCTCTCTTTTGTAATACTTACAAGAAAAATGTCTTACATGATCGTTCTTTGGAAAAACATAGTCCTCGTGTACTCTTTTCATAGGACATGATTTCATTAGAAAAATTTTAAAACTCTAATCAATTATTTTCCAATTTGCAGGATCATAATTATCCAAAATCTTATCTTGTTCTTCAACATTCACATCATCTTCTTCACTCTTGTTCTTCTCTCTCTCAGACTTATCTATAATTTCCTCTGTCTTATCATCTTCTAAAATAGGAGGATTTTCATCAACAGCTCCAAGAGTTCCAATACCCTCATCACTTTCCAAAGATTTTGATTTTTTAATATACCTTAACATAGAATTGGCTAGAGATTTTTCCTCTTATTTTTTTCTTTTCCTTCTTTTTCCTTTTGAGCTCCTGTTTTACACTTTGTTTTTTCGTGTAGAAAGTCCTAGAAATTTCAAGTAAGAATTGGTTTTATGATCAAATTTCTAATTATAATACAAATTTAGCATAATTTTGAATACCTATCATGGCTTATGGCAAGATTTTGCTTCTAATACAAACACAAGCAATTGAGAAAGGAACAATGAAATTGTGTTTTTGCTTTTTGGTTTTTTACTACAAAGAAAAAGAAAAAGAAGCTTAAGAGTCTTTTTGTTTCCTCCATACATAAAAATACAGGGTTTTTAATTTAGTGTTTTAAAAAAAATATATTAGACTGTTGTTTTAATACTTTATTTGGCTCATTCAAATAAATATGAGTCCTTAAAACAGACGAAATTGTCAAGTTTTCCTAAATAAATTATATATATATATATATATATATATATATATGCATATTGAACTTTTTCTTAATGAGAGCCTCTAGGAAATAGGGGCCTAAGGTAATTGTTTCAATGGGCTAGGCCCATGACCGGCTCTGATTAAGCATCGGGTTATAATCATCTAAACGCTAGTTCAAATCTTCTTTATATATATAAAGTTTTTCTTCATTTCTGGTGAGAACACGTCAATAAAAAAAGAATTCTGAAAGTAATATTATACTCAGATTAAAGTTCCATTGTCGAAGAGAAAACAAAGAAGAAGAAAATTTGTTATTAACTTCTCAAATTGTTTGTTACAACATGGTTTTACATATATAGTGAGCAACGATATCACTGAGGTAGTCGTTGTAGGGCCTGTTTTCAGCTTCCATCTTGTCACGGGTTGCTTTAAACTTCATCGCCTGTTCTAGCATCAAATATGTGGAGTTCCATCTTGTTCTCTCATCGAAAGGTAAACTTACTCTTTGAATCTTTCCTGACTCACAACGGCGTCCGAAGTATCTATGTAGAAGACCTCACAAAGTAAACGCTATTTCTAATGTCATCCATATTTTTGTCAACATGTAGCATACCTTCTTTTATAACCAGATTCAGAATGTGCGTTGCACCCGAAGATGCAAATAACGACTTCCTAAAACCAGTGCATCAGCTCCATTTCCCACAAAACTTTCCTTAAACCTTCTCAATGTTGAATAACCGTTAGCAGTGGCATTATAGACAGTAATGCTGAACACTCTCTTGATGCCCCATTCCTCTAAGCAATCAAGAAGAGCCTTAGAGATTGTTGCTCTTTTGTGATCATAGACATTCTTGAATCCTATAATCAGCTTCTTTAATTGCCACCAAGCGTCAATAAATTGGGTTCTAATGACCATGTAACTAGCACCAGTATGAGGAGCAACCCATATATCAGTAGTCAGAGAGAGAGGCGTTTCTTGTTCTCCTCGAGTATCTCTTCATTTCCTCTTTCTTTTTCACATAAGTCTCAACAATGTCGCGTGTTGCAGTTCTCCGAGAATGAGAATTGTCGAGCTTAATTTTATCAGTGAAATACTTCCAAGTCAAACCTTCTACCTAGACTAAAGGTAGTTCTACTATGACCATCATCTCGTTAGTAGTTTCTCTAATAACACTGTCTGATACTTACACGGGTTGACATTAGCAGCATTTTCATCTCTAGGACCATCCTTAAATTTGTTCGCAGCTAGCCACACCTGATAACACTTGCAAGTAAAATTCAAATGGTTCTTCATGTTCGAAGTTCGAGATTTGGTTAGACCTGAAAGTTTTTTTGCCGCAGTGGTTGTAACAAGCTATGTCGTAATCATCTTTCTTTCTGATGAAGTGATTCCAAACCCATGATGTAGTAGTCTTACTCCTTTTTCTTGACTTTGAACCACTACCTTCTTCTGCTTATTTACGTTTCCCTTTACTACGAGTTCTTGTAGTCTGAGATTCATCTTCAATTGAACTACCAGAATTATGTTCATCTATTCCCTCTGGATCATCACAAGACGCCATCTACAATATAACGCAAAAGCCACAAATTCATCTCATACTCATAGCATGCCAAACAAGAATAACATAATCACTTTAATTTTGGTCCCCTGTAATCGAGATTGAGCAACACACATAATAACTTAAAGTCTTAAAACTATTGCCACAAATCAAGCCAGCAAGGCTCAGCAAAGAGATAGCTGAAAGCACACATGAAAATTATGGCTAGGTCTAATCATGACAACAAACAACAAGTCAAACTTAAAAGATTAACGGAAAATCAATTTTGAACAAGAAACAACAAGAACAAACTCGTAAACACATCAAAATCCGGTAAAACTAGAACATAAAACATGTAATTATACACAATAACACATCAAGACTCAAGTCAAACTCGACTAGTGTAAATGCAAAAAAAGAAAGAAAATACATTAAGGATCAAGGTTACCCGATATCGATTTCTTGACGTTTCTGATGGAGTAGAATAAACTGGATTTTCTTACTCCAGTTTGTAATGTTCTTGATTTTAGGATGTATGGTTAATATTCTCCACTTTCCTCTTCTCGATCGATTTTTCAGGGAATGGAAACGATATAGAAGGGAAATTGTAAAGGAGTAAAAGGTGCATCAGGTTTCAAGACTCAGCAAGTCTAACATTTTTCGGTTCCAAAAATACCCTGTCGGGTCCCGAGTAAGTTCTGGACCTGAACCTGCTACTCACGGGTCATCTATCTTTAGTCCCAATAGGGTAAAATTTTTGGTTCTTGTTCCAGACCTAAACCTGTATTTTCGGGTCGGTTTCAGGTCGGGTCCTTGGGTATGGGTAAAATGCCCATGCCTAGACCAGACTGAACATGCTTCGTGAATACATCACCTAACATGTTAGAAGATTGAACATGTAAGGTCTTGAGGAAGCCACTTTGTAACGTTTTCTAACTATGTGACAGTCGTTGTTAATGTGCTTCGTCTGTTCATGATAAACCGGATTGGAATCATTGTGTAAGGCTGACTGGTTATCGGAACGCAATGAAGATCAATAAGCAAGATGTGTAACCAAATCAACTCACATGTTGCATCAGCCATTGACATGTACTCAGCCTCAGAACTGTTAGGATATACAGTTGGATGTTTCTTTGATGTCCAAGAAACGATAGAGTCACCAATGAACATACAATAACCAGTCATTGATCTTCTCGTGCCTGGACAGACAACCAATATACATTAGAGAAAGTAGTCAAATGATTTGTTGATGTAGAAGAGTAAAACAAACCCTGGCCATGAGCATTCTTTAGACAACGTAAGACTTTGTAAATGAGTATCACGGGGGTGTGCCATGTATTGACTTAACTTGTGGACAACAAAATTGATGTCGGGTCTTGTATGAGTAAGATACAGAAGTGTACCCATAAGACAACGATAAACTGATGCATCATCAAGTTGTTTGCCTTCGGATTCAGGTAGTTTGACGGTAGGATCCATAGGCACACTAACATGTTACAACCAAGAAGGCCAGCGTCTTCTAATAACTTCAAAGCATACTTACGTTGATTAATAGAAATCCTTGCAGCTGTTCTTGCAATCTCAAACCCAAAAAAAATATTTAGCAGGACCAATATCTTGGAGTTAAAAAACATTCTTTAAAAGAGCATTGAACTGCAAAATGTCTCATCATCATTACCCACAAGTGAGATACCATCCACGTAAACCAAGATAGCAATGTTGGTTTGAGAATCATAACGTAAAAACAAAGAATGATCCGCATTAGCCTGAGTGAAACCAGCTTTAAGAATAACTGAAGTTAACTTGTGGTTCCATTGGCGTGAAACATGTTTAAGTCCATACACTACAATAAAACGTCTCATATATAGCAAGAGGAAAACGCTAATACAAGATACCACAGCGTTATGTCAAATGTTGTATCTTCCCCCGCAATTTTTTCTCAGGCACTTTAGATAGCGGTTTTTTTTGTATGCAATGTTAAAATATTAGTTTGATAGTGTTTATTAGTTATGCAATTATATAACTTATAATCGCGGATAATAATTTATGTAACAACATTATTAAAAATTAAAAAATATAATATAGAAAAATACAGAAAAAAATTAAAAAATTTATATATTGAAATTGTTTACAAAATAACCTACACCAAAACTAAAACAATAACCTAAGTGACAAAAAACCCAGAAACGTAAACATAAACATTATATTGCCGCTACCATCGTAAATATTAGGCAACACCGGAGCTGATTTGCTCCATATGCAACTTTGACAATAGTTTCCCCAGCAAGAGAGGCTATGGCTTTAAGATGTGGCTGAGCTTCGTGAGAAAGTTTAACTGAGCCATCCTTCATATTGAACTGAAAAGCACAGAAACAATGTTTAGTGTGTGAGACAAAGACATATACGTAATCTATTCATCATATTCAAATGAGAGAGGCATAGAAAGCATTGATTTGAAGATGAGAATAATGAAATAAAATTACCTCATTATCAGTTCCATGACCAAGTTGACCACACTACAAGAAAAATGGGTTTTAATAGCACACGAGGATAGCAATTTTTACGATTATGCTATGTTTGTGATACTCGTGTTTTTTAGATAGCATTTTAATATTTCGAAACGCTATAATAAATGGTGAATTAAAAAAAAAAATTCAGTGTACGGTTTTGAAGGGGGCGCCTCTGTATTATAGCAAATACAATAAAAAGTGTTATCTTTGACATTGGCGGTAATGCTCGCGACACTTAGAAAATTTTTGCCTCCTCAAATCATTTTCTACTGTCGAATAAAGTAAACCCCCCCCCCAAATATTAGGGTTCTTCATTCTTCAGATTTAGTAACTCTTTCCTCCATTTCGATCGATACACTCAAACTGAACCTCTACTTTGTACGAATCTCGCTCACATCCTATTTCAGTCTCAATCCCAAAGCTCCTTAATTATTCTCTAGTTTTATCACTTTGTTATCCTCCTCCGATTGAAATCAATCTCGAAGGTTAACTCGGGTTTGTTCACTTTGCTATACCTTCCGATTGTATTACGCAATTATGTTTCCTAGTTGTGATATTGGTTTATTGCATGTTAAACTGATTTAGTTTTGTTCTATGTTTCTCAGGTTTTACTCGATTCAAGATCTTTGGCTTAAGGTATCTGTAATCTGATTTTCTGGGTTTCTTTTTTCACATTTTTATTTTTTGGTTTATTAACACCATTCTTTTCTTTTGTAGATAAATCAAACCGTAGGTTGAAGATATTTACAAGGTAAAAAAGGTCGGAATGAAACATGGATAAATCATGGGTATCGTTTCCAAGGTATGAACTTCACATGACTGTAATTTTACATATCGTTTTGTCTATCTCTTATTTTGTAATTCTGAATTTTTATATATCACTTGTTCTAACCCGTCAGGAATAGCCTTGAGTATGAAAAAGGAGCAAGTGAGTTTGTGTCTGCTTCATCAAGCCGTTTAGGTGGTCCAGCTGAAATGTTCTGCCCTTGTGTTGATTGTCGCAATATCTGCCATCAATGTACTGAGAAAGTTTTGGAGCATCTGGTGATTAGAGGGATATATCCGAAGTACAAGATTTGTAAATTCTGGTCTAAACACGGAGATACAAGGCCTGATAAGTCATCTGATATCAACTTGAGGCGTACAAGTTGTTGAGAACAGCTTTCATGCCAAGTGAATATTATCAAGCAGCTCATCAAGAGAACACAGAAGCGTTTGAGGGAAGTGAAAGCCCACCAGAAGCTGATTTCAGGAAAAAGTTGGAGGATGCAGAAACCCCATTGTACTCGAAGTGTTCAAACTACACCAAGGTTGCTGCAATCATGGGTCTTTACCGGATAAAGGTCAAAAGTGGGATGTCTGAGAGCTTTTTTGATCAGCTTTTGTCATTAGTTCATGACATGCTTCCCGGAGACAATGTTCTGCCTAAGTCTACTGATGAGATGAAGAAGTTTCTGAAGCAGTTTGGTTTGGCTACGATGTCATTCACGCCTGCAAGAATGACTGTATCTTGTATAGAAGCCAATATTCGGATGTGGTGAGCTGTCCAAGATGCAGTGAATCAAGATGGGAGAAGGATAAGCATACTGGTGAGGAGAAGAAAGGGATTCCGGCTAAGGTCCTTAGGTATTTTCTGATCAAAGACAGGTTCAGAAGAATGTTTAGATCAAAGCGTTTGGCGGAGGACTTGCATTGGCACTCTACTAATGCTTCTGAAGATGGAACTATGCGACATCCATTAGATTCACTTACATGGGTTCAGACAAACAACAAATGGCCGGAGTTCGCTGCTGAAGCAAGAAACCTACGACTTGGTATTTCTACAGATGGCATGAATCCGTTCTCTATCCAGAGCACCAACCACAGCACATGGCCTTTTTTCTTAGTCAACTACAACATGGCTACCACACAGTGCATGAAATCAGAGAACATCATGTTGACAATGTTGATACGAGGACCATCTGCATCTGGTAACAACATTGACGTATATCTACAGCCACTAATAGATGACTTGAAGAGTTTGTGGATAGAAGGTATGGAAGTCCATGATTCCTTTAAAAAGGAGAGTTTTACTCTTAGAGCTATGATGTTGTGGAGTATCACCGACTACCCTGGATTAGGCACATTAGCTGGGATTAAAGTGAAGGGAAAGCAAGCATGTAATGTCTGTGGGAAGGACACACCCCATAGGTGGCTAAAGTTTAGTCGGAAACATGTTTACATGGGGAACATGAAGCGGCTCATGCCTAATCATCCTTACAGACGGCGGAAAGAATGGTTTGACAACACGGTGGAAGCTGGTTCTTCAAATAGGATTCAGACTGGAGCTGAGATCTGTGAAAGTCTCAGGGACTTTAAAAACGACTTTGGGAAAAAAATAAGTAAGATGCGTAAAAAAAAAGGACTGTAGTAGTCGAGGATGATATTGTTTCAGCTGAGGAGTACGAAGAAGATGATGATAAGTGGCGTTGGAAGAAAAAATCCATTTTCTTTGACTTGCCTTACTGGAAGGTATGTTTTTTTTAACTTTCGATATATATTTTTATTTCTCGATTTTTTTAACTACTTTTGGTTCTCGTAACTTGAAAATTATATTGTAGGATTTGCATGTGAGGCATAACATAGATGTTATGCACGTGAAGAAGAATGAGTCTGATGCACTGCTGTCTATCATGATGCATAATGCGAAATCAAAGGATGGCCTCAAAGCAAGAAAAGATTTAGAAGACATGGGAATTGGAAGCAGCTTGCATACACAAGTAAGGGGGAAGAGAACTTACTTGCCACCAGCTGCGGATTGGCTTTCTAAGGAAGAAAAAAAAATCTGCAGAAGATTATCAAAGTTCAGAGGACTCGATGGCTATTGTGCCAATATCTCCAACTATGTGACAGTGGATCCTCCCAGTATCGGCGGCATGAAGTCACATGACCATCATGTTCGAATGCAGAATTTGTTTCCGGTTGCATTGTGAGGTTTACTTCCAAAAGGACCTCGGATTGCAGTGACTCGGTTATGCAGTTACTTTAACAGACTCTGTCAACGCATTATTGATCCTAAGAAGCTACTTAAACTAGAAGCAGAGATTGTGGAGACAATGTGCCAGCTAGAGAGATTCTTTCCTCCTTCCATGTTTGACATCATGTTTCTTCTTCCATTGCATCTAGTAAGAGAAGCACGATTGGGTGGCCCTGTTCACTTCAGGTGGATATATCCCTTCGAGAGGTAATTTTAATATTATTTTCTATATATTTCAACCACAAAAAATTTGTAGTATATGTATATGATATTGACAAGAATCTATTATATGAGTAGTAGGTATATGAAGACACTAAAGGCATATGTCAAGAATTTTGCAAGACCAGAAGCTTGTATGGCCGAGGGTTATTTGGCTGGTGAATGCCTTGCATTTTGTATGGAGTTCCTGCAAAAATCCGTTCCAGTAGAAGAAACAATTACAAGAAACGAAGAAGTTGAGACAATGCAGAATGTTCTTGAAGGTCGTACACTCCAGAAAGCAACAGAGTGGGAGTCCAGCATCTTATAAACAAACAAATACTAAGGCAAAAAAAGAAAAAAAGAACAAAGACCAAAATTAAGAAACCATAATAGAATCAAGGATTTGCATACCGTTTTTGGCGGTGCTTAAACCTAACTGCCCATGCTTATTCCATCCAAAAGCAAAGGACCTGCCTTCATCACTAACAACAACCGTATGGTTCCTCCCTGCTCCTGCCTTCACAATCTTGTACCTTCAACAAGAGCACAGAACAAGAAAGCTCAATGCCTAACTACAATCCATCAACGCTTTAGCAGCCATATAAATGTTTAGCATCAATCTCCCTCAAAACACTAATCCACTAAAAAGAAAACTGAAACTCACTTAGAGAGTCCTGCACAACCGTTGGCCTGTCACAGTTGTCTTCAGCAATAGGAATCTTGTTCTTCTCTCCAGAAGCACTCACACCACGACCCTCCATAAAAGCTCATGCAAATTTCGCAAAAATCTCCTGCAAATTTCACATTGTAACCACTATGTATCTGCTTCCAAATCGACCATGAAATGCAATGTTGAGTATAATTCTTCATAAAGGAGTGATCTTTAAATCTAAACACAGCATGTCAGTCAAACCCAATTCTCTTACAGGTCTCAGAGCTCAATACAACTAACAGATCTTCATTTGATTGATGGTAAAAGTTAGAGAATAAAACAAAACACTATAACAGTACTTAGACAACCTACAAAGAGCTTATATGATAGATAACCACAAGATGCGTATTCTTTTAGACACAAGTAAGTCTCGAAGATCAACATGACTATTTGAAATCGACTAGCTACTAGATAAATTGACATCTAGAAGAAGAAAGGATACAATGATGGCAATTCCTCGTCTTCAAGGATCATAACAGGGTAGCTGCAAGCAAGTTATCCACCATCAACATTGCCTTTGCAACAAAATACGCAAAGATAACATATATATATTATCAAACAATTTTTAAATCTAACCAGGGAACCTTTAAGCAGAGGAATGGTGAGCAAAAAGTAACAAAGAAAAAGAGAGAAATGTTGAAGATACTTATCTGAGACGAAGGCATCCTCTACATCCGCAAATTTGAGACAAGCTACTTATCTGAGACGAAGGCGTCCTCTACCCGTCCTCTTCATCTCTGTTTTAAGAGTTTAAGAGTTTAACTATAAACTTTACCTTAAAGTTCGAAGCTAATAAACATGTTCAATTAGCATAAACCCTCAGTTTAATGAGTGAAAGACAGAAACTTTATGCAAATTAAACATGTTAATTAGTTTTCATAAACTACAAAAAAAATGGAACTTCAAGTTTGAAGCTTTAGGGGTGTTAGCGGGAATTAGATTTATAAGAATTGTTAGAATTTTCAAGTTTTGTGTTATTGGTGTATTGATTCTTACATTCTTATTAATGTTTAGTGTTAATGATTTGATGATTTTGTAACTCTATAACAAATCTCTTGTTATTCAAAAAGTTTACATTTTAATGATTCTATAAATCTATTAAACTTAATGTTATTGGAAGTTATATTTTTAACTATTTAACTCATAGATCAAGATTTTAAGAATACTACATATAGCCTTTAGATTCTTAAGATCATTATAGTGATTTATTTTTCTAGATTTTCATAATCTACAAAATTCTCTACAACTCTTTCCAAATTTAACAAATCTCTCAACTTTTAAAATCAACAAACTCTCTATAAATTTTATTCCCACTAACACCCTCTTAAGCAAAAGAAAATATGGGTTTTCTATTTATCTTATGGCTGAGACAAATTCTCTTGCTCGTGAGGAAGAAGATTGCATTCAAGATGGGTTTGGGATGTGGATTTCATCTGTTATTTGAAGAGGAAGTACCGAAACCTACATTAAGATACAAACTTGAAGGACTTTGTTTTCTCAGATCTGTTGTTTAGAGAGAGAGAGAGAGAGAGAGAGAGAGAATCTGAGGAGCAAACATGAGAGGGGATTGAAAGAGAGGTGAGTGTTAGGTTCAGATTCAACTACAGAGGAAAGAGAGGCGTTCTCAGGAGGAGTACTAGTGACGATGGCGACGAATATCAAGAGGAGAGAAAGGCGTTTTCTCTGTCTCATCTCGGAGAAGAGATGGTGAGATGGTGAGATGGTGAGATTGAGATTAAGGTTTTTTATTGAGAGAAGAAGAAACAGAACGATGAAGAAGTAGCGAGAAGAGAGTCCAAGAAGATAATAGATATGAAACAAGAGATAAAGAAATTGAGAATGAATCTGAAAAGTTTAGAAGGGAGACTAAAATAATTTTAGTTAAGTCTTTAGTCGGGAAATAAAATAAAAATCCCGCTTAAATTAAACACATCGTTCAATTTATACTTATGCTATCTAAATAAAAAAATTTAGAATCCGAAAATACAAATATAGCCCGGGTATTTTGAAATGCTATCTTAAACTGAAAGTTGTATCAATTATAGCATTTTCACACAAAACTCTATCTTTTATGCTATCTTTACTCACTTCCCTTGTAGTGATAAAGTGACTTATGAAGCTTACAAAGAGAGTCCGGTGAAACTGTCTTTCATGTCAACTCAATAAACCTAGATGTAAGGTCATATATATATATATATATATATATATATATCTTCATCTAAATCTCCATTCAGAAATGCATTACTATGTCGAGTTGATTGATAGACCAGTTATATAGAGCAGCAAGCTTCATCAGTACACAGAAAGTTCCCAGTTTCACCACTAGAGAGAAGGTATCTATATAGTTAAGGTTTTCTAATTGTGTATAACATTTAGCAACGACCCTTGACTTGTGTCTCTCAACGGTACCATCAAGATTGTATTGTCCTATTTACAACCAACTGGATGCTTACTTTTAGGAAGCTCACAGACAGACCAAGTTCCACTTTCCTTTGGAGAATTCATTTCAGTTTTCTTGGAATTTTTAAACTCAATAGACTTGAAAGCTTCTTGAAATGTTTTTGGTAAAGTAGAGGTGGAAATGGATAGAACAAAGTTTTTATAAGATGGTTCAAGGTTATCATAGGTGAGGAAAATGGATATGGAATATATTATTAACTTCCCAAATTGTTTGTTACAACATGGTTTTACATATATAGTAAGCAACCAATTTTAACCACTTGTTAACTGGAATTGGTTTAGTCTAATAAGTAATATCTGGCATAATCATTAAAAAAAATTGTTGAGCTTCCAAATGAACTTTGACGATATTTTTTGTTATTTGATATTTTTTTGGGCTGAATTACAAACATAAAGTAATTCTACTTTTCACCCATTTTTCATGATTCGTGAATTTAGAGTTAGCTATCGCTACAAATGTTTAATTATGTGATCAATAGATGTTGTCAAAAGGCATGTGGTTCATCGTTTTATAAATTGAATTGATTCAACGAAATTAACCAAAGCTTCATTCTTCATGTCCACTACAACCACGATCTCACATTCAATTTATCTAATCCTTCATACGGATTGTGATTCTTACCTATAAAAAAGTTGGTTTTCATCCTTTGATCATCCTTCTCACATTTCTTACTATCTATAAAGCTTATATTATATATATGGTATGATGTCTCCTTCATCTTTCTCTCTCTGATTTTAAGGTTGGCCATTGTTTTTTGACGGTGAAAGTGCATTTGCTCGGATTTTGTGAAGCTCTTCCTTGCCACTAAAGTTGTTATGTTCTTTAAACTTATGTTCATCATATCTTTAACCTATTCAATACATCTTCTCTATCTTCTCAACCTAAATAAGTTGTATAAGACCACTTCCAATGGTTATCTATTTTTTCTCTCCATAATTTACACAAAATAGAATAACTCTATTATAGAGTAACTTTTTCTCTACTAGTGTATTCTATTATAGTCTGGAATATAGAGTAATGTCACTTTTCCACTCCAAATATAGAGTGAAAAAAACAACATCACTCTATATTTTACTCTATAGAGTAGATCATTGAAATAAAATCTACTCAATTATAGAATTATTCTATTTTAATAAAAATAATAGAAGAAAAAATAAGTATATCATTGTGTTCTAAGTGTCAATACCTCAAAATGCAAGTTCATGGCACAAAGACAAATATAAAAGGTTTTTTTTTTGCAAATTTGACACACAACTCAAAGTCAAACACAAAACTAACTTTTTTTTTGCACATCTTTCTTTTTTCCTATTCACCCCAAATGTTCACATTCTTTACGAAAATGCCATTAAATTTTTTTGTTTTCTTCTTTTCAAAATGGCTTTTTACTCTCTCAGCCACATCATCTTCAAGTATTAACAAGATTTTCATTGCCATGAATACCCCAACCACCATAAACAACCAATTTGAAGCTCTTAATGCACCTAAAATCGATTTACACTCTCTCTTTCTTAATTGTTATGAATTAAAAACAACATCTCTTTTACTTTGTCTCCATATTCATCCAAAAAACTCACGATTTTGATTCAATTTTTTTTATGGTTGATAGAGCCATGGAAGCATACTATTTTTGGTGGGTTACTTTCGTTTGAAGTTCTGGGTGGTTGGAGAAGGCTCTGTATACGGGTAAGTCTTTGTTTGTTTAAAAAAAAAGAATTCTAGACGACTTACAAGTAATCTTCATCATACTCCTCCTGAGTAGTGTTGCTAGCCAGTTCTGGGATAATGATCGTTCCCCCAATTATATGCGTTAAATCGCCATCTAGAAACTCCTCTTCGAACTCCTGAAATAGCATATCGATCGATGACCAGGTGTACTCGTC
>JABAYD010004993.1:0-27589 GCA_014822095.1 Diplotaxis tenuifolia | reverse complement strand
ACATAACTATAATATGGGATATACAATCGGGTAATTCTCTCAAAATAGATTTTTTTAAAAATTTTTATCACAAAAATAGACCTTAAAAACTAAAATGACGAAAATAATATTTTTTGTTATTTTGAAAATTTTAAGTTTTATTTAAAAATTTAAAATTATTTTCCCAAAACTCCATTCCTCAGTTCTAAACAAACAAAAGTCTAGAATTAGTTAATCTAATGGATAAAAATAAATATTTACTGATTTTTTTATAAAACATTTAAATTTATTTTAGTTATTTTTATTTTCAAAATCTGTATTTGTGACAAAAATATTTTTTAATCTATCCTAGTGAATTTCTTTATGCACTGAAATTTTTTAAAATACAGATATACATGTAATAAGGACCTAGTCTTTTTACACCAAAAAAATGACCTGGTCTTGAATGGAGCGAGGGCCGGCTAAAAGGACTCTTTCAACAATTTTTTAAAAATGGTACGGCATGTTGAAGTGCTTAATTCTCTTTAATTTTTTAATATAGATATATATTATAAATTATCTAAACCAGCTTTATCGACTAATACAGTATTATTCGAAGAATTCACTATCCGAGATATATAACTAATGGTCAACACTGAATATTAACCTCGTAGTCATGATCACCACTGATACTTATATTGTATTCGTTCTATATACTGCGTGTGCGAATTGTTATATATTTGTTCGACTCATGTTAGCCACAAACTTATTCCGATTGTATCTCATCACCAATTTTCATTTTACCAGTCGGAATCCTATAATAAAAATATGGACGGAGTTAAGCGGCAAGTAAAGGAATTAATCAAATCTACTATGTTTGTTTTGTCCCACTGAAGTTAAGTTTATCTCATTAAGGATCATATCATCCGTCGTTTCTAAGCAATAAATTTCGAGAAAACCAAAAGATTGGTCTTCTAATAAGGGCCTTTAGATAAGAACTCTGCGGTGGCTGATTATGAGAAATTGAATTAACGTCCTTAAAGTTCCGTTTACACACTCACGCGGATGCGTTGTTTGCATTGATGTACGCTACGACAACGCCCTAGCTCGTAATTTAATATCACTACGACATGTAATGTTGTTGTTTTCTTTTGACTAGAGGCCATTTGTACTTTGGAAAAGGGTCTGCTATTATAAAATGCTGAAAGTAATACGAATGATATGATCTTTAGGTCATATAGTATCTTTTTGGTTAAATGTTATATAGTTTGGAAGAGTTGATAAATGTAATTAAGTAATAGACAACATGAACATACCTTCCATATTTCACGAGACTAGTTCATCTCTCGCTTAAATGCAATAACGTCACATTGCCTTTTTTCGTAGAAAATTAAGTAGAAAATATTTCCGCTAAATATTTTGTCTTAATCCTAAAATTCTTAACACTGTTCAATTTTATGTAAGCTTTGAAATAACATTCAGTTGAATAATTTCCTTTAGTGAACAAAACAGTTGAAAAATTTATACACAACTATTTCACAATAAACATTTCATGTGTGTTTCTGCATGATTTTTGCTTTAGTTTTTTTTTTTTTTTTTTTGAGAAAATTTTTTTGCTTTAGTTAAGACTTAAGAATTCACATGTTTCAACCCCATCAAGACAAAATGTAAGATATTGACACTTGACGACATGTTTTATAAATACGATTCTTTTTGGACCACCATGTCGAGTCGTACAACAATTATAACCAGTAAGAAGCAAAAAAAACACACAAGATATTTTTTCTATGGTCCTTCTATCATCTATTATTATCATCAGACAGTGTGCAAACCCCACATAGTCATAGAAGCCCATACAAGATATATGTTTTCTATGATCCTTCTATCATCTATGATCATGACCTAGACCGGTTCCCACCCCACAAAAGAACGGATAACAACTTTAACGTATGAGGTAGAAATAGGTCGGATTTTATTTTTAAGATAACGTCACAAAAGCAAAAAAAAATGTACTTGTTGTTACTGGAGTACTTGATTGTTATTGGGGTGATTTTTCTGTTTTTTTTTTGTTGAAATGAGAGGTTAAAGTTTTATAAAGAGGACTTCAAAAGAGTTCACAAAATAAAACACTTATTTTACATTACATTGTATGTATTGATCGTATTATTTGATATTTACGTCAATGATTGTGGATTCGAACCTACCACGAGCGAGAGAAATTGACGACCACGTAAAGGATATATATATATATATACACACCACTCTAATCATGTGAAATAATTACAGAAGCATTGACCAGGTAAAGGATATATACACACCATTCTAATCATTAATCAAGTATGTTTGATCCTTCAAATATTTCTAATTCCTACATAAGATAGATCTAGATGAGCTCTTAAGTTTTTTTTTTCTGAAATGATACACTAGATTGTTGTACAAAGAAACTATAAATTTATATCTTTTCCGGGAAGACTATTATGTTTATAAGAAAAATAGTAAGAACTAAAACATATTGTTACTGAGGGATTTTCAGAAACTATATTTGGCAATTACTAGCTTGAGTTTTGGTTTATCTAAATAAATAACAGGATGCCTATGTATAATTGTGATTGCCTTGTTCATTAGAAGAGTTTTAACATTTTTAAAAATGTATGTAAGACAGATATGTAAAGCTAACTATAAGGTCGATCTTTAATATGCACATACCTATGTTAATATCAATAAACACATAAAATAGATTAGACATTCATAGTGAAAAATTACATCTTTTGGTCATCAGCTACAACAGTGCTGATGCAAAATTATTGACACCAGAATAACTTCATAAAAACTCAAAGATAGATCACACATAAACACCTCACATCAAAAGATAAATAGAAGCATAGTAAAAGTATACTTTTACATATTTGATTTAGTGCATGGTTAAGGAGTACAAGGTTCGTAGCAGTGGCAGTGAACCTCAAGCCCGGGAGTTTCGAGTTCACATTTTCCAGTGTAGGCTTCATTTATATCCTTGCAACCAGCGTCACACTGTAGATCCACTGCAGGAGCAGTACAGGTACCTTCTGGACCTTCCTCTGCAAAACATTGACCCTTTGCTTTTGGTAACCCTGTATAAACCATCGTTAATAGTTTGTTAGAATTTCTACATTGAAAACGACGTATACATATGACCTTGTTTAATCTATTGGAAGTATTATATATAGACTAATTATAGTCATCGAAAAAGACTTTGAAGTTAAAATCACATAAGAAATTGGTATTATTCTTCCTGATCGAAATAGAGAAACAAAAGATATATCATTTGAAAGTACCATTCGAAACCAACAAGACGATCAAAAGAGCAGACAAGCAGATGGAGTTGATGAGGTTCTTTGCCATTTTTGTGTGTTTATGCTACTCAACGTCTTAAACTTGAGCTTGTTGCAAACTATGAGAAAGCATGGGTAACATTTTATAGGGCAACTTCGTTGACCTTTTGTGTGTTGTGATGAAGCACTAAGAAGCTACAATATTTATACATAATAGCTGTATTTTTCTTATATTTATACATAATAGCTGTATTTTTCTTATAATACGTTTTATGCATATTTAATACTAATATTGACTCATTCTTATTGAAGCATAATGTCGCCATAATTTGGATCGTTGACATGGCTAATGAGTTTTTATTACTTATGAATGTTAAAGGAACATTATTTGACTCTGTAATTTGTAGCAAACAGGAATAGTTTTCAATCTAATGTAAATATCATACTTCTACAGAGAAACTATATGATTTGTGTATAGATCTTGACATCTTGTTTGATCGTATAATCTGATATAACCTTTTGTGAACAAAACAGTTGAAAATTTTATACACAACTATTTCACAATAATGATTGCAGGCTTGGGCTGGACCATCACAAGTTCACAATACAAGGCGAAACTCTCAACTTCTCGGGACTTTGCAACAGGTTCACTTCCATAATTCCATTGTTGGGAGAAGCAATGAGAGCGGCCTTGCTAAAGTGCAAGAATCTGGGGATCCAAAAGCTCAAATATGAGTTGGACTCAAGACTACTGATAAACAGCATCAACAATGCATGGTAATACTTTACCGGAGCTGTATGGTGTGGTTGCGAAAATTCTCTGCTATTCGACAGCTTTTATTTCAATCTCTTTTGGTTGGATTTCAAGAGATAAAAACATGGCAGCTGATATTCTTGCTAAACAGAGTTTGTTTGAAGGTGGGAATCATGTGTGTTTCTACATGTTTCAAAACCTCATAAAGACAAAATGTACGATGTTGACACTTGACAGCATGTATTATAAATACGATTCATTTTGGACCACCATGTCAAGTCGTACAACGATTATAACCAGTACGAAACAAAAAAACATACAAGATATTTGTTTTATGGTCCTATCATCTATGGTTATCATTAATCTGTGTGCAAACCCTTTTTTTGATCAACTGAATAATGCATTAGAACTTTAAGAAAGTTAAGGTCTCGGGCCCAAATGAAAATACAGGATAGATTTTGCTAGTAGGTCTGCAGGGCCATTAGCTGTCATAGGAATGAAACAGAAGGAAACAGAGACGAAAAGAGAAAGGGAGGAGAAGGCCAATGAGTCGATGTCCGAGAGGATTCCATAGAGATCCGTCGGTCGTTTCTTCGATGAGATTGCTCTGACGAGCACTTGTGAGTCTGTGATATTTGTGAGATTGTGGAGGGATGCTTGGATTAGGGCTTCTCGGTGTGCAAACCCCACATAGTCATAGAAGCACATACAATATATATATATATATATATATATATATATATATATGTATATATATATATGTGTGTGTGTTCTATGATCATTCTATCATCTATGATAATGACCAAGACGGGTGCCAACCCCCACAAAAGAACGGATAACAACTTTAATGTATGAGGTAGAAATAGGTCGGATTTTTTAAAGATAATGTCACAAAAGAAAAAAATAATGTACTTGATTGTTACTGGAGTGATTTTTCTGTTCTTTTTTTAAACGAGAGGTTAAAGTTTTATAACGATGAACTTCAAAAGAGTTAACAAAATAAAACACTTATTTTACATTTCATTATGAATTGATTTTATTATATTTGATATTTACGTCAATGATATATGATAACAAAAATCTGTATTGTATGATCTATTCACAATCTCTTTTACATGATGTTACACCAATTATTACTATTAACACGACACAAGATCTATAAGAATAACAGTGTAATACTTAGGCATGTGCATTTCAGTCGGACTCAAAAAACCGAACCAGAACCGAAACGAACCAAGCCGAAAAAATTGTGGAGCCGAAAAAATCTGATCCATATAGACTCAATCTGATAACAATGATTCATATCTAAAAAATATGAGTATACAAAACTATTTTATTTGTTTTATTAGTTTATAATTTAGTTGAAATATTTTTATTAGTAATCTTCATTATTATTATTGTAGCATTACGTAATATAAAACTTTAAATGTTAGAGTTTAAAATGTTCAGTTTCAATTATTAATAGTTTCTTTTAGTTATTATAAAATTAAAAATAAATATGACCGATCTCAGCAAAATTTTGATGGGATTCGAATATTTTGAATCTTTTTGGATATTAAATATCGAACCTAACCCGACCCTGTTATGAAACAAAAAATTACAGATATTTTCTAGGTATTTTGGCTATAAACCCGAACACACCATTATAATCATGCGAGATAGTTACAGAAGCGTTGAACAGGTAAAGGATGTATACACACCATTCTAATTAATGATCAAGTAAGTTTGATTCTTCAAAGATTTTTAATTCCTACATAAGATAAATGAGATTGTGAAATGATGCACTAGATTGTTGTACAAAGAAACTAGAAATATATATATCTTTTCCGGGAAACTATCATTTTTATAAGAAAAACTGTCACAACTAATTTAAACATATGTCACCGAGGGATTTTTCAGAAAACTATATTTGGCTATTACTAGCTTGAGTTTTAGTCTATCTAAATAAATAATAGGATGTTTATCATTCATAATAAAGATTACATCTTTTGGCCATCAGCTACAACAACAGTGCTGATGCAAATTGATTGACACCAGAATAACTTCATCAACACTCAAAGATAGATCACGCATACACACCTCACATCAAAAGATAAATAGAAACATAGTAAAAGTATACTTTTACATATTTGATTTAGTGCATGGTTAAGGAGAACAAGGTTCGTAGCAGTGACATTGAAGCTCAGGAAGGTTGGGGTGACTGGGGTCACAGTGTCCAGTCCAGGTTGGATCGATACTATTGCAATAAGCGTTACACTGTTGAGTCAGTATTGCAGTAGGAGTACAGGCATCCGCTGGACCTTCCTCTTCAAAACATAACGTCTGACTCTGACCCTTTGCTTTTGGTAACCCTGTTTAAACCATTAGTTAATTGTTTGTTAGAATTACAACATTGAAAAAAAAGTATACATATGATCTCGTTTAATAAATTGGAAACATTATATATAGACTAATTATAGTCATCGAAAATGATTTATAGGTTAAAATCAAATAACACGTTGGTATTATTCTTTCTGATCGATAGAGAGAGACAAAAAGAGATAGTAATTGAAAGTACCACTTGAAACCAACAAGACGATCAAAAGAACAGACAGGTAGATGGAGTTGATGAGGTTCTTTGCCATTATTGTGTGTTTATGCTATTCAACGTCTTAAACTTGAGCTTGTTGCAAACTATGAGAAAGCATGGGCAACAGCTTATAGGGCAACTTCGTTGACCTTTTGTGTGTTGTGGTGAAGCACAAAGAAGATAGGTTCTCTATTAGATATTAAATATTACCCAACATGTTATGAAAACAAAAATTATAGGTATTCTAGTTATAGATCCTGATACACCATTATAGTCATGCGAGATAACTACAGAAGCATTGACCAAGTAAATGATGTATACACACCATTCTTTATTGATCAAGTAAGTTTGATTCTTCAAAGGATATTCTTATTCTGAAATAAATAATACATATTCTTCAAAGGTTTTTATAGTGAAATAATACACTAGATTGTTGTACGAAGAAACTAGAAATATATATATTTTTTTCCGGGAAACTATCATGTCAACTAAATAATCCATATTAGCAGCTCTGGCTTCACCTTTCTTTTTCACGACGTTAGCAATCCCTCGACTTCCTTCTTCACCGCACTATTACTTCCCCTCTCTGAGCTCCCTAAGCGGCTTCAAAACCCAGGAAATGTTTTGTCTCTTCTCTCCTTTCACTTTATTTCTCCTCTGGTTCATTTCTGATGACTTCTAACCTTTGTGTCTATTATTGTTTTGAATATGGTGATTCGTTGTTTTGTATCTCTAATGGATTTTCTTCTGCTCTTTGTCAAACTCTATATAGGCCGGCTCGAATACTCAGATTCTAAACTTGTATATTTGATGTTGATTTGAGATTTCTCTAGAATGATGCTTAGGCTAATAAGGCGCCCCTCTGGTTCTAACACAAAAGCTCATCAGGAGGATATGTGTTCATCAAGTGAAACCGTCACTAAATCATGCTTTAAAGTGTCTGGCCCTAAGAAGCTTGCTCATTCAGTTACCTGGGCTGATCAGAGTGATGGCCATGCTGCCTTGCATTAGCAGAAGCATGCGCTAAGGCGTTGAGCCAGGCTGCTGAAGCTGTTTCTTCAGGAGATTTAGATGCAAGTGACGCCGGTAAGTCCATTACATACATTGTGGAGTTCAATAAGTTTCTGAATTTTTGAACTTTGTCATTGTTTTGTATAGCTGCAAAAGCTGGAATCGTTTTATTGCCAAGTACTCATCATCCTGATGAAGAAGTTTCTGAGGAGGAAATGAGTGAAGAGGAAGAGGAAGAAGAGGAGGAAACGCTTCTGAAGTGGCCATATAAGCCTGGAATGCCAGATTCTGATTTGTTTGACCGTGATCAATCTTGGTTTGATGAAACTCCAGAGGGATTCAATCTAACAGTAAGTCTTTTTTTTAATCATTTATACAAAACTACATGGAACTAACGTCACTGGTCCACCTCCACCAACTTCCTCAGTTATCAACTTTTGCTATGATGTGGGATTCACTGTTTGGATGGGTATCATCGTCTTCTCTGGCTTACATCTATGGGAAAGATGAGTCTGCTCATGAGGAGTTCTTGTCGGTTAACGGTAAGGAGACCTAAGTGTATAGGAGCTAATGATGTTACATAGGGAGTTCCTAAACTTATTTGGGAGCTCCCTAGAAGCTGATGAGTTTTATGCATAGGAACCGCCGTTGTTGTCTCTCCCGTTGGAAGCATTACACACAAAGGCCAGAGGTATAAATAAACAAGCTATAAAATGTGCTTTTCTTGCATTTCACAAGAGTTTTTTTTTTCATCCTCTATGATACACACCCGCAGAGTATTTTATGGAGAAGGTAACTTTGGGACCTGTATCAAAGCAACTCTACACTGTTCTGACAAGCTTGCAGATGGGTCTGAGTGAGGACAACATGAACTCTACACCGGTGTTTTCGGTTTTATCATATAACTAGTGTTGAGGCAATTATCTTTGTTTACAAATAAAATAATTTTTAGATATATACACATAACTAGAAGATATATCAGTATAAATTAGTTCTTTTAATCCAATTATTAGTTTGAAGCTTTCTTGTTTTAAATCTGTCCTGCTGTTCCATCAAGTACCTTTTCTTATTATTAACACTTGAATCAAACATAGCTTCACAGAATTATCAACACTTACGTAATCACAAAGTCATATCCTTAATTGGCGCTTACATATACTGAAGAAGAACTAGCTATGCCATGCCATTCACGTGTGGTTTTTCAGCTCCATGTTAGAAGAAGCCATGAACTTCCCTGAGCTCATCTTGTGTTTTAATGCCTGAAAAATATGTTCGAAATGTTATAAGTACAACAAAAGGCTATAGAGATTCCCCTACTCAGCGTTCATGAGTTTCTAGACATGACATGTCCCACCGTATATATCTTTTTGGCTTTTATGAAGATGAACCCTAGAAACACATACTTGCAGAGCATAGACCCCACATACATAATATCAACCACAACATGAATATCAACACACTAAAACGTATAGCAAGATCCAAGAATGTTTTGAAAAAAAAATTGTAAATAGGTGTCCCGACTTACTTTTGGTGAAATAATTGTAATTTTTTTTTTCATTCTCTGGTCTTACTTATCTTTTCTTCGATTTCTCGTCATATTTTCTTCCAAATTGTGTCTTCCTAAAGTCACAAACCATACACCTACATATAAGACAAAATTACGTAGTATCAGATGTAAATTGGAACAACACAATTTGGATACCAACAAATATGTGTTTGTTTTATATATTGCATATCGTTTAGATATATATACAATAATTATATTCTTAATAACTTAATAGCTAGTCAACCAGAATACAAAAATGAGAGACAGTGATTAAATAGAGACAACGATTAAAGCTATTTAGTTTTCAGGATGGTGATGAGTAATAAACGATGAATTATCCAAGCGTATACATTATTTCCTACTCAAACTAAATTTTAGTTGTAAAGAACCTGGTTTGAGATCCATGAGTATAATGCCATATTATCCCAAAAATTGTAACCAAGCGATGAAAATATGATCACCACAACGTTAAAAGTAAACTTACTTTCCTAACTCACCTGGAAATTATAAGTTGAATATCCAACAACGTTTAAGCTTTTCATCCTCTATACTGTTCATCAAGCTTCAGTTGAGAAACATGAGTATAATCCATTGACATCTTAAAAACATTTTCTGCAAAAAAAGATCACGTATAACCGAGAATCTAGCAACTGAGACAACTTAGAATCTAGTAAATAGAAGAACAACGATACAAGCGAGGCCATGGAGAGCAAGGAAGGATGAAGTAAAGTTCTTCGTGATTTATGGTAGTGCGTCCTCTTATCTGTTTTGAGTCGTGGGTAGTGGGCTATTTCGAGGAACAGCTGATGCCGTGTGTTTTCTCTAAAGATTTTTCTTGCTTTAATATTATATTTTTTTAAAATTTGAATGTCAAATTATGATTTGTCAGTGACTTGCGCTTTAGTATATAATAGATTCTGTAATTCTTATTTTTACGGTAATTATTATGTAAACTATTTATACCAAAAATAAAATGAAGATTATGTTAAAAGCCTAGAAAATCTATATTTCGTAAAAAAAATTTGTTCATTATTAATATTTTTGTATGAAACTCTTAATTACAGTAACTATAATGATTTATCAATCGTTATTTTTTTCTATTTAATTTAATATTTCACTGTTTCTGTTTTTAGTTGTACAATATATTTTATATATAAACAAAATAATTAAAAATTTTGTCTAAGAAACTAGCCGCGCTACGCAATAGCGCGGAAAATCTAGTATCAATAAAACACACATAAAATAGATAAGACATTCATAATAAAAATTACATCTTTTGGCCATCAGCTACAACAACAGTGCTGATGCAAATTTATTGACACCAGAATAACTTCATCAACACTCAAAGATAGATCACGCAAACACACCTAACATGAAAAGAAAAATAGAAACATAGTAAAAGTATACTTTTACATATTTGATTTAGTTGCATGGTTAAGCAGAACAAGGTTGGTAGCAGTGGCAGTCAAATTTAGGAAGGTTGAAGTCACATCGTCCAGTCCAGGTTGAATCGACATTCTTGCAATAAGCGTCGCACTTTCGAGTCAGTATTGCAGTAAGAGTACAGGCATCCTCTGGACCTTCCTCTTCAAAACATAACCTCTGACCCTTTGCTTTTGGTAACCCTGTTTAAATCATTACTTAGTCGCTTTTTAGAATTACAACATTGAAAACAAAGTATTCATATGATCTCGTTTAATGTATTGGAAACGTTGTATATAGACTAATTATAGTCATCGAAAATGATTTATAGGTTAAAATCAAATAACACGTTGGTATTATTCTCCATGATCGATATAGAGAAACAAAAGATAGCAATTGAAAGTACCATTCGAAACCAACAAGACGATCAAAAGAGCAGATAGGTAGATCGAGTTGATGAGATTCTTCGCCATTTTTGTGCGTTTATGCTATTCCACGTCTTAAACTTGAGCTTGTTGCAAATTATGAGTAAGCATGGGCAACATTTTATAGGGCAGCTTCGTTGACATTTTGTGTGTTTTGGTGAAGGGGTTATGTCAATTAGCTGTTTTTTTTCCTTATAATATGCTGATATCAATATTATTAAAACCGGAACATGACCGGTTAACAAAGGTTATGTCAATTTAAAATTTCAATCATACATTCTCAATCTAACCGTCTGTTCTTATCTAACCGTCCACTCCTATTATAATATTACGCTCATTTCTGTTTGGTTAGTGGACGTGTACTTTCGTTTGATTAACTATATAGCCCCTTTTTTATTAGCTTTAATTGTTCCTAAAATACCGGTTCCTTATATAAGTGTCTTATGAATAATTGTCAATTTATTTAATCAATATAATTAATTTGATTGATGTTATTACTATTAAAAGTTATGGTGACATCATGGTTATTCCGTGAGACATACAAAATAATTATCAAATACAAAATGAATTAAAAAAAATTGGGTTGATCATTGCATAAAATATTCAAAAATTACATAATTTTTTGAAGCTTGTTTTAGTGATAATAATTATAAATTATAAAAATAAATTTAAGAATATTTAAAAAATTGTAAAATTTTATTATGTTGTATTTTACTTATTATATTATTTATTTTTATATTAGTGATGATTTATGAGTTATTACAATATTTTAAAAAAACTACTAAAAAAATAAAACAATAATTAATGTAAATACTCATGTCATAATTAACATTAAATCATGTCATATTTGTTAGTATGTTATGTTACTCTTTTTTTTTAAATTAATGTGGTGATGGCAAGTGGTAAAATCATTCTTCAAGAATAAATAAAGAATTTTTTCAACGTCTTATGTTTCCCGAAAACATTTTGCTCCCAACTTTCAGCATTGGCGACTACCTTAGTGGCGACAACTCGTCCTTATATTGATGTCTTAGGTTCTTCTCTCCTCCACAAGAGCGAACCTTCATCTTCCTAGTATTGCTTCATCACAGCACGTGATATATATATTATATAAATTATGTAAACCAGTTTCATCGACTAATAAAGTATTATTCACTGCCCTAGATAATTATAATTAATTGGTCAAAACTGGTAAACATTAACCTTGTAACGAATAAGTGTGTTCGTTCTATACTGCGCGCGTATGCGAATTGTTATATGTTGGACTCATGTTAGCCACATACTTATTCCAAATTTCCAATTGTATCCCATTACCAATTTCATTTTTACTAGTCGGAATCCTATAATGAAAATGTGGACGGAATTAAGCGACAAGTGAAGTAACATGTATCTCCCACAGTATGTCTCGTTAAGGATCATATGAACCGTCGTTTCTAAGCTAGAAATTTCGAAAAAACCAAAAGATTGGTCTTCTAAATGCCTCTAAATAAGAACTCTAAGGTGGCTGATTCTAAGAAATTTAATTGACGTCGTTACAGTTCCGTTTACACACTCACATATGCATTGTTTGCATTGATGAGCGTTACGACAAGTCGCCCTAGCTCGTAATTTAATACCACTACGATATGTAATGTTCTTGTTTTCTTTTGACTAAAAGTCATTTGTACTCTAGTATTTTGTTAATTAAAATGCTGAAAGTAATACAATGATATGATCTTTAGTTCATATAGTTTGGAAGTGTTGATAAAGGTTTTTTTTTTTGTGCACTGATAAAGGTAATTAAGTAATAGACAAAATACCTTTTCACATGCAGTGATTTTGTTATCACGAGACCAGGTTCTCTCTAGCTCACATACAATAACGTCACATTGTCTTCTTCGTAGAAAAATAAGTTGGAAATATTTCTCTAAATATTTGGCTTTATCCTCAATTTTTAACACTGTTCAATTTTCCCTAAGCTATTTCACATAAACATTTCAATGTTTCATGTGTGCATCTGCACGGTTTTTGCGCTAGTTAAGAGTTCACATGTTTTGAAACCCCATCAAGAACAAAATGTAAGATGTTAACACTTGACGAGAAGTTTTATAAACATGATTCTTTTTTGGACCACCATGTCCTGTCGTACATCGATTATAACCAGTAAGAAGCAAAAAAACATACAAGATTTGTTCTATGATCCTTCTATCTATGATAATGACCTAAACGGGTGGCAGCCCCACAAAAGAATCGGATGACAACTTTAATGTCTAAGGTAGAAATATGTTTTTTTTAAAGATAACGTCACAAAAGAAAAAAAAAGTTGCACTTGATTTGGAGTGATTTTTCTGTTTTTTTAACAAGAGGTTAAAGTTTTATAATTTTGAACTTCCAAAGAGTTTACAAAATAAAACACTTATTTTACATTTCATCGTATGAATTGATCGTATTATTTGATATTACTGTCAATGATATAGGATAACAAAAAGTTTCAGTGTATTGCTATTAACACTAGACAAGATCTATAAGAATAACAGTGTAATAGTTAGACATGCGCAGTTTACCCGCATCCCGGAAAATCAAATCGGAATAGATTGGGTCTAAATTTTCATTATTATAAGTATCTAATTGGATCTGAATTTTCTTATTCCAAAAGAACCAGAACTGAAAGAACTGATCCAAACAAATATGAATCCAAAAAGAACTAAATCGAATAAACTCAAACCGATAAGAACTGATTCATACCTGACTAAAAAATATGAATATTCAAAACTATAATTTATATATCTTAGTTTATAAATTAGTTGAAATGTTTTCTTATCATCAATATTCAGTATTAACATTTTCAAGTGACATGAAACTTTAAATGCCAAATTTCGAAATTAAAATGTTTAGTTTCAATATTAATAGCATTTTTGGTTATTTTACCAAAATTAAGATACATATGACCGATTTTGGATTTTTTTATGGATTTCATTTTGAATCTTTTTGGATCTTAAATACTCAGCCTGCTATACAACCAAAAATTACAAATATTTTACATGTATTTTATTATAGACGTGAAAACGATCTCGACCGAAGAGAAACCTACCAGGTAAATGATATATACACACCATTCTAATCATGCGAGATAATTACAGAAGTATTGACCAGGTAAAGGATATATACACACCAATCACCATTCCAATCATTGATCAAGTAAGTTTGATCCTTCAAATATTTTTAATTCCTACATAAGATAAATGAGCTATTAAGTTTTTTTTTTTCTGAAATGATACACTCGATTGTAAGTTTGATCTTTCAAATATTATTGATTGCGTTGTTCATTAGAAGAGAGTAACATTTTTGAAAATATATGTAAGACAGATCTGTAAAGCCATAACTATAAGGTCGATCTTTTATATGCCCATACATATGTTAATATCAATAAAACACACATAAAATAGATTAGATATTCATAGTAAAAAAATACATCTTTTGGTCATCAGCTACAACAGTGCTGATGCAAATTTATTGACACCAGAACAACTTCATCAGCACTCAAAGATAGATCACACATGCACACCTCACATCAAAAGATAAATAGAAACATAGATAAATAGAAACATAGTAAAAGTATACTTTTACATATTTGATTTAGTGGATAGTTAAGGAGGACAAGGTTTGTAGCAGTGGCAGTGAAGCTGAGCATCTAAAACTTCGAGGTCACATTTTCCAGTGTAGGTTGAATCGATATTCTTGCAACCAGCGTCACACTCTTGATCCATTACTGCAGGAACAACACAGACACCTTCTGGACCTTCGTCTGCAAAACATTGACCCTTTGCTTTTGGTAACCCTGTTTAAACCATTAGTTAATTGTTTGTTAGAATTACAACATTGAAAACAAAGTATACATATGATCTCGTTTATTCTATTGGAAATATTATATATAGACTAGTTATAGTCATCGAAAATGGTTTCGAGATTAAAATAACATAACACGTTGGTATTATTCTTCCTGATCGATATATATAGAGAAACAAAAGATATTTAATTTGAAAGTACCATTCGAAACCAACAAGACGATCAAAAGAGCAGAAAGATAGATGGAGTTGATGAGATTCTTTGCCATTTTTGCGTTTTATGCTATTCCACGTCTTAAACTTGAGCTTGTTGCAAGCTACGAGAAAGCATGGGTAACATTTTATAGGGCAACCTCGTTGACCTTTTGTGTGTTGTGATGAAGCACAAAGAAGATAGGTTCTGTTAGCTGTATTTTTTTCTTTTAATATGTTTTTATACATATTTAATACTAATAATGATTCATTCTAAGTGAAGTCATAATGTCGCCATAATTTGGATCTTTGACATGGCTAATGAGTTTTTATACTTATAATGTTAAAGGCACAATATTTAACTCTGTAATCTGTAGGAATAGTTTTCAAGCTAATGTAAATATCATACTTGTACATAAAAAACTATATTGTGTATAGATCTTGACATCTTGTTTGATCGTATAATCTGATATTTTAACAAAAAGAAAGTTCAGTGTGTGAACGATTATACGATCAAACAAAGTGACAAGATGTTATCGATCCAATAGGTATGAAATGAATTCACAATGAACTTTTGGCGAGCAAATTATAAAGCCCATTTTCTCAACTCTTGTATGTTTCCCAAAAACATTTTGCTCCCAACGCTCAGCAATAGCGACTACCTTAGTGGCGAACGACAACTCGTCCCTACGTTCTTCTCTCCTCCACAAGAGCGAGCCTTCATCTCCTTTTCCGATCTCCAAAGTTCGAGCGTTTTGTCTCGTGGAGAGACTGCTCCGCCACGTCGGTTTTCAGCAAAGGAGTTTCTAGGGTTTCTGGAAAGGTTGATTTTTAATCAAACAAACAATTATCATGTGCCAACGCACTTCAAAATCTTCTAACTTGAAGATTTGTGACACTGACAAACACTCCAAAACTTCGGCTCTCACAGGAGTTTTAGTTTATCTAAACAAATATTATGATATATATTTTTATCATCTGTCACCGCATAATTTTGATTGCATTGTAATTGTTCATTAGAAGAGTTTAACATGTTTTAGAAAATATGCAAGACAGAAATGTAAAGCCATAACTATAAATCCGATCTTTAATATCAATAAAACACACATAAAATAGTAAATCTTACATCGTTTGGTCATCGGCTACAACAGTGCTGATGCAAATTTATTGACCCCAGAAGAATTTGTTAACACACAAACATAGGTCACACATACACACCTCACGTATCGAAAGATAAATAGAAACAACATATAGTAAATTAATACTTTTTTAGATATTTGATTTAGTGAAGACAAGGGTCATAGTAGCAGGCACAGCGAATCCCCATATCTGTGCCTACACAATATCCAGTGTAAGCAGGTTTGATTCGCTTGCAAGATTCGTCACACATTGGATCCGGCACAGAAGTAATATACAGAGATTAGATAGACCAAATTCTCCAAAACATTTTTGACCATTTGCCTTCGACAACCCTGTTTAAACCATTCGTCAATCGTTTGTTAGAATTTCTACACTGAAAAAAGTATACATATGATCTCGTTTAACCTATAGGAAATATTATATATAGATACTTAAATAGCACTGAAAGTTATTTTGAGGTTAAAGTCACTTAACACGTATTATTTTTTCCCGGATCGATATAGATAATCATTGTAGAGAAAGAAAAAAGATATATATCATTCAAAAGTACCATTTGAAACCAACAAGGCGATCAAGAGAGCAGACAGGTAGATGGAGTTGATGAGGTTCTTTGCCTTTTTTTTGAGTTTTATGCTCTTCTACGTCTTAAAATTGAGAAAGCATGGTTACATTTTATAGGGTAACTTCGTTGACCTTTTATATGTTGTGATGAAGCACAAATAAGATGGGTTCTATTAGCTTTTTTTCCTTACACTGTGTTTATATACATATTTAACACTAATATTGATTAACTCTAAGTGAAGTCCTAATATCCGCATAATTTGGATCGTTCACATGACTAATGAGATTTTTTGGTTATAATTTGATATTTTCGTCAGTGATATAACAAAAAAATGGTTACAGTGTCGTCCTGAACGATTCACAAATCTCTTTTAAAAAGAGAAATTTGATCACATGACAATAAGAATACTAAAATTTAGTATATAACCACAAGAAGGCATGTGCTATGATATTCTTTATACAATATGTACTAGTTGCCATCTTACTCTTATATGTGATAATTATTATTTTTTCTTTGTCTTCTTAAATGTCTTCCCTTTAATTTAAATTACTTCTAATTTCGTTGTAAAAAATATACTCACATTTACAAATTACTCATAAAAATATAGAATATTTTATGTTTATGATATGTTTTAGATATTTTGAAACACAAATATATTTTTATAAAATTTGAAATACTATGTGAGATTGAGAAAATCACGTTTTCAATTCTAAACTATATTATAAATTCATATAGTATGATTTATTTTTTATTTGAATGAAATTTCATACTTGACTATATAGGTTAAATAGAAATGGCTATGAAATGAATTCTCTAAACGTATGTATCTTCTTTAATAAAACTTCTCCAAAAACTGCTAATTTTCTTATCTTGTAAAACTTTATACGAATGTGCTACGTTCTTCTTATCATACTCTTAATTCTTAGCCAAACATAATGCACGTAGACTATCACAGTGTTTTGAACACTTTCTAATCAACACCTAACTCAAATACAAGTCCTTGTACCCATAGTGCTTCTTTAGCTGCTTTCCTAAGTACCATATATTCAACCTCAGTAGTCGACTTTGATATAACATTTTGTTGTACCTATTTCCAGCATATAGATGCTCCTACAAGAGTAAATACATACCCTTCGTCCGATTCACGAATGATGGGTCTTTATTCTGTACAGAGATTTAAGACACACAGATGCTAACATATTTTTTAAATACTTTTAATTCCCACATAAGATACATGAACTGTGTCGCCTTTAGGATTCGTAGCCACTAGCATGGTTGTACCAATTCACTCAATTTTGAGTGCTGTAAAATGTCCTACTGGGAGATGATTAATGGAAACAAATGTTAAAAAAAAAAGATACATGAACTCATAAGTTTTGTTTTTCTCTGAAATGATACAGTTACTACACTAGATTGTTATACAAAGAAATAAAAAAGGGCAAATCTCTAAAATAGAATTTTTTTAAGTTTCTGTCACAAAAATAACTCTCAAAAATTAAAATGACCAAAATAGCATTTTTTATTTTCAAAATTTTAAGTTTTTTTAATTTTTTTAAATTGGAAACTCTTTCTCCAAAGCCTAACTACTCAATTTTAAATAAAAAAAAAATCTAAGATTAGTTAACCCAAAGGGTAAAAATAAATAATTTATAAAACATTTAAGTGTTATTTTGGTCATTTTATTTGAGTGCTATATTTGTGATAAAAACTTTTTTTAGTGCTATTCTTATCTTTTTCTCAATTAAAAATATTAATCTTTTCCCAAAAGGCTCATTTTTCTAAGAAAAACTGTGAGAGCTAAAACATGTCGTTTAGGGATTTTCAGAAAACTATATTTGTCTATTAGTATTACTAGCTTGAGTTTGAGTTTATCTATAGATTTATAGATATATCATTTACCACAGTGAAATTTTAATTGAATTGTTAGAGCTTAACATTTTCAAAATATATGTAGAACAGAAATGTAAAGCCATAAATATTAAAAAAAAAGCCATAAATATTATGCGGATCTTTAATATGCGCATACATACGTTAATATCAATATTTTTTTTTGAATAAACGGCTTTACGTTAATATCAAATATAACACATAAAATAGTAAAATTTACATCTTTTGGTCATCAGCTACAACAGTGCCGATGAAAATTTATTGACCCCAAAAGAATTTTATTAACACACAAACATAAATCACACATACATACCTCACATATCGAAAGATATATAGAAACATAGTAACATAATTATACTTTAAGATATTTGATTTAGTGCATGGTTAACAAGGTGCGTAGCAGGTACATCCAAACATGTATCCGTCTCCACATTGTCCAGTGTAAGTTGAATTGATATTCTTGCAACCACTGTCACACAGTGGATCCAGCGGAGAAAGAATACAGAGTCCAGGTGGACCACGTGCTGCATAGCATAAATGACCCTTTGCCTTCGGTAACCCTGTTTAAACCATTAGTCAATCGTTTGTTAGAATTTCTACATTGAAACGAAGTATATACATATGATCTCGTTTAATCTGTATAGGAAATATTACACATAGACTTAAATATTACTGAAAGTAATTTTGAGGTTAAAATCACTTAACACGTATTATGTTCCCGGCCGGATCCATATAGATAATCATTGTAGAGAAAAAAAAAAGAGACATATCAATCAAAAGTACCATTTGAAATTGAAACCAACAAGACGATCAAGAGAGCAGACAGGTAGATGGAGTTGATGAGGTTCTTTGCCATTTTTTTCTGTGTTTTATGCTCTTCGACGTCTTGAAATTGAGAAACCATGGGTACATTTTATAGGGCAACTTCGTTGACTTTTGTGAGTTGTGATGAAGCACAAAGAAAATGTGTTCTAATTAGCTGTTTTTTTACCTTTTTTAATATGTTTATATACATATTTAATACTAATATGATTAGCTCTAATCTAAGTAAAGTTATAATGTCCGCTTAATTTGGATCATTCACATGGTTAATGAATTTTATGCTTATAATTTTATATTTTCGTCGGGGATATAACCAAAAAGAAAAAATCGTAAAATTCATAATGTTCTATCAGTTACAACAGTGCTGATGCAAAATTATTGACACCAGAATAACTTCATAAATACTCAAAGATAGATCACACATATACACCTCACATCAAAGATAAGTAGAAACATAGTAAAACTATACTTTTACGTATTTGATTTAGTGCATGGTTAAGGACAAGGTTCGTAGCAGTGGCAGTGAACCTGAGCTTCTACAACTTCGAGCTCACAATTTCCAGTGTAGGTTGAATCGATGTTCTTGCAACCAGCGTCACACTCCTGATCCAGTACTAACGGAACAGTACAGACACCCTCTGGACCTTCTGCTGCAAAACATTGACCCTTTGCTTTTGGTAACCCTGTTTAAACCATTAGTTAATCGTTTGTTAGAATTGCAAAACTGAAAACAAAGTATACATATGATCTCGTTTAATCTATTGGGAATATTATATATAGACTAATTATAGTCATCGAAAATGATTTCGAGGCTAATATCACATAACAAGTTAGTATTATTCTTCCTGATCGATATAGAGAAACAAAAGATATATCAATTCAAAGTACCATTCGAAACCAACAAGACGATCAGAAGAGCAGAGAGGCAGATGGAGTTGACGAGGTTCTTTGCCATTTTTGTGTGTTTATGCTATTCAACGTCTTAAACTTGGGCTTTTGCAAACTATGAGAAAGCATGGGTAACATTTAATAGGGCAACTTCGTTGACCTTTTGTATGTTGTGATGAAGGACACACACAAGATAAGTTCGATTAGCTGTAGTTTTTTCTTATAATATGTTTTTATACATATTTAATACTAATAATGATTCATTCTAAGTGAAGTCATAATGTCGCCATAATTTGGATCGTTGACATGGCTAATGAGTTTCTATACTTATAAATGTTAAAGGCACAATAGTTAACTCTGTAATTTGTACGTAGAAATATATCGTTTTCAAGCTAATTAGCCTTGTTATGTGTATAACTAGTCTTCGAGAACATACGATCAAACAGTATGTCAATATATAGCTATACGCAATATAGTTATTCTGATCTTAACGTCGTCTATTGATCAAACGATTCAAACCCTTATGCAATCCATGGAGCTAAAGGTCCCACTTCTGTAAATGTGACTAAAGATTTTTTTTTTTCGGGTTATCAATACATATGGATTGTGTTTTTGTTATGCAGATCAAAGAGCAGTTGAATGCAGAGTCAGTTTCTGTCAAGGATATGTCTGGAGATAGACGTCATGTTTTAGTAAGTACTCTCTGTATATGATAACTCACGTAACAGAAGTTGCTGATGATGTATATAAGTGCTAAGAGTAGTGTTTATTGAAGCTTGTTAGATATAGAAAATAAATTTAAAATTTAAGATCCCTTTTCATTCATAGCTTGGTAAGAACACCAACGATTAGGTTGCTCTATATTTTGTGGAAAACTAAATCCAAAAAAAACTTCCAATTTAACAGTGTAGCACTCATCTTTACTTTATTGAATCATCAAAGTTAAGAGTTTAGTAAAATGATGATAATCCGAGGCTTAGCTAAATGACAACATTTTGATCACATTGATTCGCTGACCTTTTGTTTCATATCATACTTGAGTAAATAGATATATGACTATCTAAGTTATAATATGTCAACGTCTAGCTGTCAAGAAAACGACATCGTTTCATATAACAAACTGTCAAAGAATATGATTTTCTGGGAATGACATAATTCAAGAAATAGAACTTAAATTAGGACTAGACATTTTATTCGTTAAATTTGATTTGATTTATTATTTATTTTGATCTGAAAAAATCCGGATATCCGTAAGTTTGACTATCCCCAAGATTCATTCTATTTTTTCTTTTCAAATAGAATTGAGTTTTGTTCTAATAGTACAAAATAAAGTGAAAAATAGAGTTTTGAACAAAAAATAAACAACTTACTCTATATATAGAGTAAACTCATTTTCATGGAAAATAGATTTACCATTGGATCATTTTTACTCAAAACTTTATTTTAGAGTTGAAAATAGAATAAGGTTGGAGACGTCCTTATCGATGAAAATACTACAAATTTTAGAGTTGGATATCTAGTCTACTCTGATTTTTATACAAATAACTGTATATATAATTAAATATATTATTTAATGTATAATTTTAAATAATTATTATTTTAACATATCTTTTTATTAATTTATTTATAAAATTACTTGTAAATGTATTAAATTAAGAAAGGAAGATCAAATATTTATAAAATTTCAATTTTCTAACTTTTGTAATTTATTAAAATGATTATTTTTTGAATTTATGAAACATATAATTTCATTAATTTTTATTTTTATTTTATATTATTTAAAAGATAACTTTAGAAAACAAATATGTTTTTTTAAGATTTACTTTTATCAAATAAAGTGCATAAGTTCCGTAAATATTCACAAATATCTGAAATTTTTTCACATATTCATAAAACTGGATATTCATATTTCTTCGACATAATGCAAGTCAGAAAATTAGATATTTTTAAAATACGAAATAAATCACAAATACTAAAAATTATGATATTATTCAATATATGAGATTCAGATAGGTGTAGTGATCTATGACATGTCAATGTTAGATGGGAGATCATTACAGAAGCACTGACCTGGTAAAGGATATACACACCATTCTAATCATTGAATATCGCAGTCAGTTTTAATTTCCACATGAGATACAGGAACTCACAAGTTTTTTTTTTCTGAAATGACACACTAGATTGCTATACAAAGAAACTACAAATATTTATCTTTTCCAGGCAGGCTCATTTTTATAAGAAATACTGTCAGGACAAAAACATGTCATTGAGGAATTTTCAGAAAACTATATTTGGCTATTAGTATTACTAGCTTGAGATTTATTTAATCTATAGATTTATAGATGTGTCATTTACCACAGTGAAATTTTGATTGAATTGTTTATTAGAAGAGCTTAACATTTTCAAAATATATGTAGGACAGAAATGTAAAGCCATAGAATAAGGGATACGAGAGATGCCCTTAAATTGGCATAAACAAAGTTAATATTTTGGGATGAAACACAAATTTCTCTTACACAGAAAATAGATCAGATTCGATTCCCAATAGCAGCGATAATACCATCTATTCCAAGTGGATGATGTTTTCTAGATGAATCTTGGAAAAATCATGAAATCTATTCGGAACAAAGGTGGTATAGCATATTGGAAAGTTTTGATGGTTTAATGGAAGCGAGGAGCACAAGGGCGAGTTAGTCGCCACTTCATGCAGAGATAAAGACTTTTATATGGGTAATGAAATGCATAAGGAACCGGAAACAGTTTACGGTACGATGAATTGTTTTCAACTGGTAAAAATAAGTTCAAAACCAGAAGAATGATCAGTCTTTGCAAGCTATTTTTGAAAAATATAAAACTCTTGAAGAGAAGTTTCTAGAGCTTAGAGCTCATCCATGTACCATAGACGCATAACTTAAAGACATAGAGTCTTAGCATGAAGCATTAAGTGTAAAAAATAATTGTCCTTTGTTGTCTATTTATAAATTTGGGAATACCAGTTTGGTTTATAAAATTTGTATGAATCTGTTTAAGTTGTTGAAAAAAAGATCCGGACTTTAATATGCGCATACATATATTAACATAAATAAAACACATATAGTAAAATTTATATCTTTTGGTTACATCTTTTGTGATCAGCTACAACAGCGCCGATGCAAATTTATTGACCCCAGAAGAATTTTATTAATACACAAACATAGATCACACATATATACATACCTCACATGTCGAAAGATATAGAAACATTGTAATATGATTATACTTTTAATATTTGATTTAGTGCGTGGTTAACAAGGTTTGTAGCAGCTACATACAGCGGTGCCGAATAATTCGCCTGAACATTGTCCAGTGTAAGTTGAATTGATATGCTTGCAACTACTGTCACACGGTCCAACCACCCCAGTAGGAATACAGAGACCTAGACCAGGTTGTGCAAAACATAATTGACCCTTTGCCTTCGGTAACCCTGTTTAAACCAATAGTCAATCGTTTGTTAGGATTTCGACATTGAAAACAAAGTATACATATGATCTCATTTAATCTATAGGAAATATTATATGTAGACTTTAAATAGTACTAAAAGTGATTTTTTGAGGTTAAAATCACTAAACACGTATTATTTTTCTGGATCCATATAGATAATCATTGTAGAGAAAGTAAAAAAAAAAGATATATCAATCAAAAGTACCATTTGAAATTGAAACCAACAAGACGATCAAGAGAGCAGACATATAGATGGAGTTGATGAAATTCTTTGCCATTTTTTTTCTGAATTGTATGCTCTTCTACGTCTTAAAATTGAGAAAGCATGGGTATATTTTATAGGGCAACTTCGTTGACTTTTGTGAGTTGTGATGAAAGCACAAAGAAAATGTGTTCTTTAAGCTGTTTTTTTTTTCTTACAATATGTTTATATACATATTTAATACTAATATTGATTGATTAGTTCTAATCTACGTGAAGTCTAATGTCCGCATAATTTGGATCGTTCACATGGCTAATGAGTTTTATGCTTATAATTTTATATTTTTCGTCAGTCATATAACAAAAAGAATGGATTAAAAAAAACTAAGTCTAAACTAAATCTAAAAATAAAAGATACAAACTAAAAATTAATACACAGCAGTCATCACTACAAATTTCGGATTATTAATTTTATATCAAAAATATACTTTAAATAAATATAAAAATTAATTATAAAAATATTTCCGCCTTTGTCGAAATCTAGTATAATTTTATATTTTTCGTCGGTGGTATAATCAAAAAAAGAATTCGTTAAACCATTCGCAGATCACTTTTAAAGGTTCGTAGAATCGTACAATTATTTTACATGAATGTTGCAACAAATATTTCTATCAAGCCCATATAAAAGCCCATATATCTTTACTGTGTTGTTGTGTTAGCCCATTTGCTCTCAAAACATACTTTTTGCTCTCGAAGTCTCTCGGCAATGGCGAATACCTTAATGGCGACAACTCGACCATACGTTCTTCTCTCCTCCACAAGAGCGAGCCTTCATCTCCTTCTCCAATCTCCAAAGAGACCCTTCTCTTCGTTTCTATCAACTCTCTCATGTGCCGCCGCCGGAAGAAGCTCCAGTTCGAGCGGTTTGTCTCGTGGAGAGATTGTTGCTCCGCCGTCGTGGATTTTCGGCAAAGGAGTTTCTAGGGTTTCTGGGTTTGGTGTTTTGGATATTCGCAGCCGTGGGTTCAGTGCCAGATCCTCTCAAATCAACGATGCTGGGTCTATTGATCAAACTCTTATGCAATCCATGGAACTAAAGGTTCGATTTTTAAAATCTTTGTGTTAAATTGGAGATAATCTAAATTGAATTGAGTGGATACTTATTAGTTATGATAGATTTATTTATTTCCTTGGCAATAATTGAATCGTCTCTTGTTCATGATTACTCTCACTCTTTCTCAGTGTGATTAAATCTCGATTCTTTTGTCGGTTTATCAACACATTTGGAGGTGTTTTCGTCGTGCAGATTAAAGAGCAGTTGAATGCAGAGTCTGTTTCTGTCAAGGATATGTCTGGAGATGGACGACATGTTTGGTTAGTACTCTGCATATAACTCATGCTATATTCCGTATCGTTCGTTATAACTCTCATAAGAGTAGTGTTTATTGGTGTTTCAAAAAAAAAAAGAGTAGTGTTTATTGAAGTTTGTTAGATATAGGAAAAAAAATTACATATTAATCATTCATAGCTTGGTAAGAAGACTGATGATTAAGTTGCTTGTATTGTGTGGAAAACAATTTTTTTTTTTTAAAAAAACTTCCATTTTACTACTAGTACCAGTTTAGTACTCATATTTACTTTGTTGAATCATCATAGTTAGGGTTTAAGATAGAACTTAATCTATCATCGGCTCCTGATGTAAAGCTTGAGTTCTTAAAATACCCGAAAGGAATCTTACTTTACTTAACATCAGGATTGCTAAGAGTAGTGTTTATTGAAGTTTGTTAGTATAAGAAAAAGAAGTTACTTTTTGAGATCCTGTTCCTTCATTTTATTTTGGTAAGAACATGATCAAGTTGCTCTGTACTGTGTGGAAAACGAAAACCCAAATTCAACCAGTAGCATATTCATATTTTACTCTGTAGAATCATCGAAGTTGGGGTTTAAGTTAGAACCTAATCCATCATCTACTCTCCTGATGTTAACCTTTTGAATTCTTGTATTAGCAGAAACCGTAAATGCCTAGCAAGGATCTTACTTTTACTTGTCATATTATATTATTTTATTACTTAACATCAGGATTGATTAATGTGTATTTATGTTTCTGTAGCATCAATGTGGTATCATCGGCTTTTGAAGGGCAATCTGCAGTGAACAGACAAAGGATGGTCTACAAAGCCATTTGGGAGGAGCTTCAGAACGTTGTTCATGCCGTTGATCAAATGACAACAAAGACTCCTTCCGAAGTTTGAAACTTTCTTTTCTGAACATTAAAAGCATGAATGTCTATTATTTGTTTGGTTGACAAAGCTACTTTGTTTTTATCAAAAACGAGCTTGAAATAAAGTTTTCGGCTGTTCTTTGCTGCTGCTGTTGATGGTATAAGCATTTGAGTGATTCCCATGCAACAGTTACTTTGTTGCGGTTCACAGTAGCAGGAGGTTATCTTTCTCCTTGACAAAACTTTATTAGAGTGGATTAACATTTGTGTGATTCTTATTTAATGACTTAGTGCTCTCTCTGTTTCTCCCTCCCATGTTTCTGAGAGATCTTTGGTTTTGGTTAAATGATTTAATTTTTTTAATTCATCAAAAAACGTTAAGAAAAAAACAAAAATAAAGCCACAACAGAACAAATACTTCTTCACATGGTAGCATTCCTTGTCTCACACGTCAATGAGAGTTGCGTTTCTCACTCGGCTCGACCTCAGCCACAGGATCTGAAGATGGCATTGCGTTCTCCGAGACATTCTTGTTGTTCTTCTCGTCTCCTTTCTCTGGATCGAAACTGGTAACGTTCTTGCTCACAGAGACCGTGCAACAAGGCTTGAGGACGCAGGAGTAAAGGTAAGCCAAGAACCAGAAGAGCCAAGGGACACAAACGAAGAACATACCCGCTTGTAGATACAGAGGATTCGGATCAGGGAGGTGGAGGTAAAGTCCGAGAAGGACTCCTCCTGAGAGGATACATGAAAGAAACAGAAGAGTGACAATGTATATTCTTGGATCACCTCTTCTTCTCTGATCCATTCAATCTGAAACACGATGAACAAGACCTAACACAATCGTGTTTTTTCTTTTGTTTTTCTGTGTGTTCTTGATTTTGTTATTTTCCCTTTTCTGTTTTGAAAAGACCGCTAAATGCGTATTTGGTTTTATTTATTTAGTTGGCTAAATTACTTTTAATTGTTTTTATTAGTAGTGTCGTTGTGAAGTTGTTTAGACTATTACGCTATAAGAATGAAATAGGAAATGTAAAACTTACTTTAGAAGGTGAAATATTAACATTTTTTTTTGTAACACATGGTGAAATATTAACATATTATTCGGAAATATATACTCAAAGTTGGTTTTTTTCCTTCCAATATCTGGTATGATAGATTATGATAGTTGTGGTTTTGATTAATTATCTCTCCCCAGTCAATTTGTTCTTTCATAATATATCATAAGACCATGCACGTAAAAATCGTATCTGTATATTTATGACTACAGTACATAGTATACACATACGGTGATCGTGCCATCAACAAAGAGGCCATGAGTGTTCGTTCACAATGTCTAATACATGATCTCCCCATTTTAAAAAAGATTGTAAAAT
>JABAYD010004992.1:0-44392 GCA_014822095.1 Diplotaxis tenuifolia | reverse complement strand
TCACCACTCAACACGACGTCTGCTTCAGTAACTACCTCAGCAACTATTTCAGGGCGGACATCTTACATCAACACAAGCAACTGTTGACGAAATTTATGTTAAGTTCACCATCAGTTTGAAAATCGGTTTCCAGAATCTGCCCGTCTCATATGAACTCAACTCTTCATCAGAGATTGAAGGATACAACCATTGCATAGACAGCATCCGTTCAATAAGAACCATGGTCCTCCACAAAGGACCGAAAGCATCAATTCCTAAACAGAAACTAAGCCTTCTTTTTACCAAAATCCGACCCATGGCTTCTTAGCAAAACCCACAAATGCGGGAATGCATCTATTATGGCTCGAAGGCCTTGACACCTTGGGTTGATCAGGTTCACAATTGTGCTAAAACAATTCTCCTCGCTCGTTTCTTCACATAAATTAAACGGAAGATCAACAGCTCTGTCACTACTCCCTAAAGATATCTCTTATAACTATTAATGAATTCTATTAGGCATGATCAAGATAAACAAAAGAAAATAATTTTTATACCGATCAACAAACTGCCAAAAAACATAACCGATAATATAAATAGGATACCATGATGAACTGTTAAAGAATTAAGATCTTCTATAAAAAAAAAAAAAATCTCGACCAATCTCGGGCCGCCACGTGGTGAACCTCAGGAGAGAGAGGTTCACTGCAGAGAGTCTGCAAGAGACAGATTTATCACTATTCCTTATTTTAATATTTTTTTTAGAAAAATTGGGTGAACTCTTCTTCTGAATCCTCGATGCAGATGCTCTAATAATAGTCAAAAGGTTAGTCTAACATGGACATAACTACTAGTAACCAACGACATATACACTCTGCAGGGAGACGAGAACTATTGCGAAAAGGCGACATGTCTTTTTTGAAAAATCGTCCTTTTATGCTTTCACTCATTTGGTTTTCTTTTGCCTTCTTAAGAGTCAAAAACAAAATAATGTTGATATTACGAACATGCCATTTAAGAGCTCAACCTCACTAAATTGCATGTTCGGAAAAAAATCACTGATTGTTTTATATATTTCATTTATTGTCTCTTTAATAAGTTAATAAAATCCAAAATAATATCAACATAGAAACTGTCTAAATTTTCTATAATTTTGAGGGCTATTTGAATTTTTAGCTTTTAAAGTATAAAATTTACAATTAACTTTATTTTTTGAACTTTATTTTATTAAACGCATCTAAAATGAAACTCTTATAAATTCTCAAGTTAAATATTTATATTTCGATGTAACACAAAACAAACATGACATATAAAATTGTCCTACTGGCTTAGCTCTTTAGAAATTATTGTCAATAGTAAGTGTGCGTTTAATAATATCTCCCAAATTGTATGACTTGGCTTTTAAAATGAGCTTATTGTAGGCTCAAAAAGTATGTAAAACTGTTTTCTCTTTTTTTTTTTTGCGTTCACCAATCAAGCTTGCCACGTCAAAGATGTTACAGTCTACCACTTGTTGTCGAGAATGACCACTAACTAACTCTAAATATGACAATCATAAATAGAGTTTTAAGTCAAAAAAAGAGATCCAAACATTAATCGCCATGAAGATAGCTGTTTATTAATTACACGGACTTGTGTTGGATAAAACAACGACACTCCAATTGTAAAGATTTAAAGTATACAAACAAAAAAACGCCATGAAGAATGTGTTAAAGTTCACGATCCAATGCACAAGTCCCTGTCGGGAAATTTTGTTTCCTCCCACAGTTTTCTCCTTTACCCTCCTTTTTGTTTAAGTATATTCCCTAAATTCAGACTAACTGTTATACATGGTAAATGAAAAAATAGAATATTCATGCCATATATAACCAGTGATATTTGAAATTACAGTGGGAGAGTCCTTAACCCTACATGAATTCTTCAATTCATTACAAGTTGGTTTAATATATTTTGTTTTAAAATATATAGTCCCTTAATGGCCTATACTCAAATGAAAAGAAAAGGATCGGTTCGGGGTTGTTTTCTAAAGTTGGATTCGTGCCTTGTTTTATGGGAAAGAGCAATGTATTGAAATTTGATTTATTGGGAAAATGGTATGAGAACCTCTCCCTATTTTATGATAAAACAATTTGAAAAAGGAAACATGGGGCCGTGCTGAACATGTTTATTATTAAACATTAAACGAATACATGAATAACTGATGAGTGATGACAGGAACAAAAAATGTGAATAGAAAGAACAAAACTAAGTTAAGGTATGTGTTTCCTGTGCAAACCCACATCTAAAGAGAGTTTCTATCCTACTCTCGTTGAATGTTATTGTATACGAGCAATCATCTAAATTGTATAACTGAGTTATGATCATTGGGCAAGACTTCTCACTCAATGAAGACATAGTTTTCAAATATATCATTTCTAGTCGAACATGTTTAACATTATGCGTAGCAAAACGCCGCACCGCTTCTCAAATATACACTAATCAAAGGTTCACCATCTGTTTTATCTTATTTGAGACACAATTCAGCTACATAGACCGAACGCCGTTCCGAACAATATCAACTTTATATATTTGGTCATATTAACATTATTTAGTTTATATGTTACTTTTAATGCATGAAATGTCATTTTCTGAAAGTAAATGTATACACTGTTCAAAGAGAAAGAAGTTTTATGAAAATGATAGAATACATCCAAGAAAATAAAAACTAATCCCAAACTAAATATAGAATACATCCAAGAAAATAAAAACTAATCCCAAACTAAATTATATAAAGGCTTTATATGATTTTACTTTTTATACAACCTAATAAACCATAAATCAAAAAAAAACTGAACAGTTCCAGACCAAATTGTATATAGTTTTCTATTTTATAAAAGGAAAAAAACACAAGCAATCCACAATCCACCCATCCTTAAGTGAAGGTGCTAGTGGTAGGTAGACATGCCATATTTGACGATTACGTGAGAGTTTTTTTCTTGAAAAAATATTACGTGAGAGTTGTATAATCTTATAAGTTAAAAGTTTAATTGACTCCAGCATAGTATACGAACAAACATCAATCAGTTAACAAATTATAATAAATATAAATATCACCAAGTCTTGAAGCGAAGACCAGTTGTCTGAATTGTGAAATCGGAGAGAAAACGCGTTTCCGGAATTCCGCTTTCCTCAGTAGTGTATATCTGTCGTCTTCCCATTGACTACGTGTCAACTGCTTCCCTGGTCGGTTTTGTTTTCCTCTGTCACGTCAAAATATTATAACCAGAACCGAGTAGTGTCCACTGTCCAAAGTATATTTCACCAACGGCAATATATTATTTTGTATATCGGACTGATCGTGAAAAAGAAGCAACTCAAAACCACTCAACAAAACTTGTTTCCGTTTTAGAATAATTGTAGGCTATGATTCTTAATTATATGTGATGTTCGTTTGTTTACCAATCAATTATAATCATTTTTTGTTTGTGTATGATTCAATCCTTTTATCACTAATCCAAACTACTATTCAACATATCAACATAACTAATAAATTTATACTAGATTTCGATCCGCACAACCATCCGTATATTTGTTTTCATTTATTTTTATATAAATATTTTGTTTTCGTTTCTAAACTAGTATATATTATAATATATATGAAGTGTGTATATCAATTTTTTAAAATATAATAATTTTACCATATATTAGTTTTTTATTGAATAAATTATTTCAAATTTTCACATGTATTTGTATCTTCTTCTATATATATTGAATTATTATGTTTGTAAATATATCTAAAGGCTGGTAAAATATTGTTTTATTGTCATTTTTGAAAATATTGTAACATTTCTATATTTAGAAAGTTTAACAAAATTAAAATTTTAGCTTCATATTATGGAGTAAATCACTAAACATTTAATCTTTGTTATTTTTAAAATAAAATATATAATTTAAAAATTGTTTTCATTGGTTTAATGTAGTATAGATTAATCATTGTTAAACATAATAATTTTATATATTAAAACAGAGTCATAACCTTGATTCATGTGTGATATTTTAAAATATGGATTCTCTATAGAAAATTTTACTATATGTATTTCATTAAAACTAATAATATATAGAATTTTTAAAATACTTAAATCATAATATCTTTTGATATCTTTTAATTTTAAATCAATTTATTTATTTAAAATCTAACAAATCTGTTTTAAAAGATTTTTATTGGATCTTCACTTTTGATTATCTTTAAATATTTTCACTAATTTTGAAATTGGTTTGAAAATTATTATACATTAATATATTTGGTTAAGTTTATAAAATAAAAAATAAATAAACAAATCATATTATCTATTATAAAATCGTAATCATCACACTGAACGAAAATTATTATATTAAGCTAAGTATAATAAAATTGTATTAAATTGATAAATTTATATATTTTATTTTCGTAAGTATTAAATATTTATGTTCAGAAATAATTAATATGTTGATCAGACGGATTAACATTAGCAAACTATATAATATATGTATATAAATTAACATGTATTTCATTAAATCTAATAATATAAAATATTTATAACTACTTTAATCATGATATCTTTTCATTTTAAACATAAATATATATTTATATATTAAATTTTAAAAATTCTGATAAATATGTATAAAAAATATTTTACAATAAGTTAATGTATTTTATGTTATAGTTATGAAATGAAAAATTTAAATTATATCCTACTTAATTTACTTCATAGTTATAATCATCATGTTAAAAAAATATTTATTATATTAAAATAAATATGATAAATGATATTAAATTTATAAATTATAATTTTATTTTCATATATATAAAATATTTATTTTAAAATTATAATATGATGACATAACGGCTTAAAATTAGCAAACCATATAATACATGTATAAAAATTAACATATCGTAGACTTTTGTATATACAACATATATTATCTAAAATGAATAAACATAAAAATATTAGTAAAAGAATATACAACTTTGAAGGTCGGATCAAAATTTACCATGAATTAAATATAATTTTTTAAATATATTTTCTCATGAATATAATAATCTACTTAATAACTAAATGAAATACAATAAGATAAATATATATTAAGAAATGAAAAATACATAAGGTTTTGAACAATTAATTATTATAACACATAAATTATAAAATTATTGTATTTAAAATAGTTATATAAATATTTAATTATACGATTAATGTTAAAAATAAATACAATTTATGTTCTAAAACAAGTATTTATGTTTATAAAAATAAAAATAAACACTCGCGCGGTTGCGCGGATCAAAATCTAGTTTTTGTTATTTTTTTAAGTAACCTATATAATTATAAAATTTAACATAAAAATATATAAATAATTAATTATATCTATTTAATTTAATCACGTATCTTATTATATTATCTATAAATCTAATTATTGTTACCCCAATAATTTTTTTTTGTAAACCTAATAAAAGTTATTAATAATTAAATAATTTAATGTAATACATTCTAGTAAATGGTCCATTTCAAAATTATCACACATTAAAAGAGTCATGATTTCTCTTTTGATAGTTTAGATATATATATTTATATATATATATACATACATATATATATATATATATAATATTTTATTTTTGTATATTTGAAATATAATTTCAATATTTATTTATAACATAATATATTTAATTTTATAAAATAATTATTTTCGAAACTTCATTAATTTATATTATTATTTTCATTAAAATATAATTAGAAATATTTTAGATAATTTTAAAAATTTATAAATAAAATAATAATTTTTAATGATATTTTATTATAGTTAGAATTTATATTCAATGATTTACAGAAAATCAATTACAAAGATTTCAAAAATATTTTGTTGGATTTATTTTACTTTTATTCAAATAAAAAAAAGATATTCAAAGATATTATCATTAAATCATGTAACATTTATAATTTTGATAATGTTTTCGAGGAATGATCCATTTAAAAAAAAATCACATATGAATCAAGGTTATGACTTATGTTTTAATATATAAGATATCAGTTTGAGATGTTTTTACTCACAAAAACCTATATATGAAGCAGTTTTCTATTTTACCATTCAAACGTAAGTTTTTACAAATGTTTTGAAATCAACATAACCGTTGCTAAACATTTAAAATACTTAACTAAAAGATTTCTAATAATCTAAACAAAACAGAATAGTTACTTTATTTTTTTTGTTTTTTATAAAATATATCTAAGAGAAGAGTTTTTTGAAGAGAAGAAAAACTATTCTATTAGATATTGTTTTCAAAAACAAATTTTTCAAATAATAAATCAGTTTATTCAGTATTTTATTTGACTATTAAAATATTTTTTGTTAAATATTTGAAACCATTTAACACCAGGGCCGACTCAACATTTATTTAGGTCCCGGGGAATTTTTTTTAAAAAAAACTTTTAATATTATATTTATTAAAAATTAAATATTCTAAAATTTTTATCATCAACATCTTTATAAAATTTGTGATGAAATAAATTATGTATATGGGAAATATTTTGGAGCCCCTATTCAGCTAAAATTTATAAATTTTTAATTTTTTATATAAAAATATGTATGTATAAAAAAATATTGGGACCCTTAATTAGTAAGATCGGAAGAACACGGATTTGGACTTGGGGCGGTCGCACCGTTTGCCCCCCAACTAAGCCGGCACTGTTTAACACTACTCGAAATAATTTTTACAATATCTCATTTCAAATTCTAATTGAAAAGTAACTATTTGTAAAACGAATTCAACCATACCAGTTTTTCTCTTAACATCCTTAACTAATTTAATTGAAGGGAGAAATAATTTGAGTACCAACCAGAACCATTAACTCCTATGAACCTATACTCACTATTGCAATAAAAATATATTATTAGTGAATTAAATCGCTAATAGTGTAGGTAATATCATACTCCCTCCGTTTATAAATAAGTGTCGTTCTAGAGAAATTTTTTTTGTTGTAAAATAAGTGTCGTTTTCGGTTTTTAAGGCAAAATTTATTAACTTTATTCTGCAGTCTATTTTTCTATTGGTTGATATATGGTTAGGTGTATGGTAATTGTATTTTTATATGAAAAATATGTAAAATTAATTGTTTTTTTAATCCGTGTGCATAAAGCTAAAGTGACACTTATAATGAAACATAAAGAGTAAATTCAGATGATCCTAGCGATAATTGAAATATGAAGATGTAGTCTCCTAGGTCGTTGAGTTCAAATATAAAACACTTACTTCGCTGAGCTTAACCCTCTTAATTGACATCTAATCAACCAAAAAATAATAAAAATTCAAACCAAACAAAAAAGCATAAACACAAAACTTTGTTATATTTCATAGCCTTATCCAAGCATCGCCAACCGACATAAGCACTAGCTTAAAACCATATATTATACACAAAAGTACGAAAAAACACATCATAATATATAGTCATATAAAGCTAACCACTTCCAATTAGTTGCACAATCTCCTTCAAATTTTCTCTTCTTTATTTTTTAATTTTTAATATTCGTGCGCGTGTTGTATATATGTGTAACAACACCATATCTCTCTCTCATCACTCACTCTCAGACTGTTTAAAAAATGTCTCTCTTCTTAACATGTCTCTGTATTTTCCTCTGCAACTCAGTTTCTCTCTCATCATCCCTTTCACTCCACTTTCCTCTCACATCTATCCGTCTCACTACAACCACTAACTCCTCCTCCTCTTCTTCTCTCCAAACCTCCCTCGCCTCTCGCCGGAATCCATCTCAGTCGTCATCATCTCCTCCGTACAATTTCCGATCAAACTTCAAATACTCGATGGCTCTGATTCTCTCTCTTCCGATTGGAACACCTGCTCAGACTCAAGAGCTTGTCCTCGACACAGGGAGCCAACTCTCGTGGATCCAGTGCCATCGCAAGAAGCAGAAACCAACGACGTCGTTTGATCCGTCGCTGTCTTCATCCTTCTCCAACTTGCCTTGCTCTCATCCTTTCTGTAAACCAAGAATTCCCGATTTTACCCTTCCCACAACATGCGACTCGAACCGTCTCTGTCACTACTCTTACTTCTACGCAGACGGAACCTACGCTGAGGGTAATCTCGTCAAAGAGAAATTCACCTTCTCAAATGCCCAAACTACACCTCCTTTAATTCTAGGCTGTGCTGCTGAGTCTACAGACGAACGGGGTATTTTGGGGATGAATCTTGGTCGTCTTTCTTTCATCTCGCAAGCTAAAATATCCAAATTCTCTTATTGCATCCCGACCAGGTCGAACCGGCCCGGTTTTACACCGACTGGGTCTTTTTACCTCGGGGAAAATCCGGTTTCTCGAGGATTCAAATACGTCTCTCTTTTGACTTTTCCTCAGAGTCAACGCATGCCGAATCTAGACCCTCTGGCTTACACAGTACCTTTGCAAGGGATCCGAATCGGACAAAAGAGGCTAGACATCTCAGCCTCTGTCTTCAGACCCGATGCGGGTGGGTCAGGTCAAACCATGGTTGATTCGGGTTCCGAATTCACTCACTTGGTCGACGCGGCATATGATAAAGTGAAGGAAGAGATAACAAAGCTTGTAGGGCCCAAAATGAAAAAGGATTACGTCTACGGTGCAACGGCAGACATGTGTTTTGATGCACACAATCCTATGGAGATCGGACGGCTGATAGGAGATCTTGTGTTTGAATTCGGGAGAGGAGTTGAGATTCTCGTTGAAAAGCAAAGGCTTCTTATTAACGTAGGAGGTGGAGTCCACTGTGTTGGCATCGGACGGTCAAGCATGCTTGGTGCAGCCAGTAATATAATTGGGAACGTTCATCAACAGAATTTATGGGTTGAGTTTGATGTTATCAATAAGAGAGTGGGTTTCACTAAAGCCGATTGCAGCAGATCATTACCTTAATGAGAAGGCCCAGTAGTTATCTACGGTCGTGCGTATTATCCGAAAATGTTCCCCGTTTATGGTCATCTTTGGGTGATTGTTTGATCGGACAGTGTATATTATTAGATCAGTTTGAATCTGGGATTGTGTGGGTCCCCTTAGAAGGACATCTGTCTGAAGCAAACTTGTTGTCTTTATTAAACTCTGTAACTATAATACTACCTCCGTTTCATATTACATGTTTTGGCGTTATTCACAAAGATTAAAAAATTTACATTTTTTTCAAAACTAGATATAATTTTATAATCATTCAACCAATTATAAAAAACCAATTTTATTAGTTACACAGTTTCCAATAAAGTTAAAGTTAACTTTAAAATCTCAAAATATACCTTAATATCTCAAAACATCATCTATTTTGAAACAATTTAAAAACATATTAAATGGGTTCATGTATGTGTTAATTACTTTCACGTGTATATTTGTAATTAAATGGGTTCATGTATGTGTTAATTACTTTCACGTGTATATTTGTTTCGGTTCGATATAACTTGCTATTACCAAAGGTCTTCCATTGATATTTTTTACATTGCTTAACTACTAAAATTAGGTTTTTATAAATAGAAAATGGAGAAAATTACTCCTAACACATTTTCACTTCTTAATAGCATAAAAGAACACATCATATTTGCAACACACATTTATTATATTCATTATTTTTTTTTATCTTTTGAACATGTCCTTCTTTCTACTCAATTTATCATAACTAACTAAATTTTTTTCCATCAGTAAAACATAAAACAAAATTTTCATAATTTTTCGCAAACCACAAATCCTAATCCGACCTAGATCATATTCTCACGTCGATAAAACTTTCTCAAAACTTCACAAACCAAAAATCCTAATCATAGCTCCGTAATCTTCTCTCACCTTTATCTTTTGGCTATTGATGCCTCACTAAATCCACAAACCCTAAGCTGTGCTCCACCGTGCTTTTCTGTCAAATGATTTGACATTCTCCACTGAGTCAGGCCATCCAACTTCAACATTATTCGTCTTCTTCCTCCTTTGTCAGAAGAGCCCACTGCTCAACTGGAACTCTTCCAATTTTCTCCAAGATCCAAACCGTAATGCCTCTCTCTTGTTCTCTGGGTATGCAGCCTTGGGGATGCTCAGTCTTCTATTGTGGAACCCATGAAGCTCTCTGACGCAAACATGTATATGAGGAGTAGATCCACTAGGCTCAATTGTGATCCATCTCGTGCATGAGAAGGTAGAGTGGAACCCTCTTATGGTGGTAAGTTGCCACAACTACTGATGCTGACCAATAGTTGTCAAGTTTAGAGGTCGCTGAAATTTATGCCAGAAAGGCTAGGTCGAGGAACATAACCATTCGTAGTGCTCATGTCAAGGTTAGTGGCCAATTCTTTTTTCTAGATAATCTTCGTCTTCCTTTCATTGATGAATGTGTTGTCATGTATGGATTGATGCAGAAGGGAAGCTTAGATTCTGAGGAGTGAAAGTTTCAAATACTAGATTTTACAGCTTTGTTTGGATTTTACCACTATTGCTTAGAATTTATATTAACTTAGAAGCACCATTAAGATTTTCAGCTCTTATTTCTCACTTTTGTTGTACCAAAGTGTGTTCCTTTAGATTTATAGGTTAATAAGAACAATGAGTTGATCTTGACTATGTTTATTGGATCTATATTTTAAAGGATTTAAGTTATAGTTTGTGTACGGAATTTAATTTTCAATGCGTGCGCAAAGAAAACACTATTTGGTGCTCTTACATTGCTTTCCTTAACAAGAAACTCTTGTCGTAGGTTGACACAAGATGTGTTCTAAGTTAGTTGTTGACATGATTGAAGCTTCCTCCAAGGTTCATTATTATTGTTTCCACATGATTGAGGTAGAATCAAGTGCATTAAAGGAAACCACTTATGCATCTTCACCAGACATTCAAAGATAACCTTTTGTAAGAGGTCAAAATAAATCAATAAAGAGAAGTTTGACACGGGTGGTCATAGTTTGAGATTTTTCAATATATGAGTTTGTTTGTGGTGGCTAGGTGTTGGCGCAAGATCGAGAAAGACATCAGCTCCTAGTAGACCCCATGAAAGAATCCATTTCTTTTATTTTCTGATAGTCCACAAAACAGAGTGTAACGAGTCTATATAATGTAGTCCACAATTTTGATGTCCCTGTCGTCACTGTCTACACCATCATTTTCCATCTCTCTCTTGTCCACAAACACTTTGTTTTTCATATCTAGTGTCCTTAGCTTGATATTTTGTAACCGTTTTTAATTTTCATTTGTAACTTATTGGGATACTCTCGTATGCGTAGGTAAATGTTAGTCGCTACCTCGTGCAGTTTACCTTGTATCGATTTGATATAAGAACGTCGTTTTTGTTTTAAGAATTTTTCAATTTATATCCAAAGAATTATATTTATACAATACATATGCATTCCCCTAACCATAATTTCTTATCGACACCAGTGGCGTCTATACACAAAAAAATGCCAAATGTATAATGTGTTTTTATAGGTAAACAAAAGACAGAATATGTCTTAAAAAGTAATTTTCTCTAGAAAATAAATAAAAAACACTCATTAACTTAAACTAAACCTACTTTCTCTCTTACTGAACTCTCATCTTTTAGAGAGAGAAGAGAGATTTCTGGTGAATCCGAACATTTTCTAATTTGCTTGGAATTTAATTTGTTTTTGTTTTGTTGATTTTCTTCTTTTATTGTAATATATGAGTATCATCGTCTCCAATATCTTCCTTTTTTAGATCAAATTTTGTTTGCTTATGATATGATTGGTTATTTTTGTTTAGTATCCTTGTTTTTAGTATCCGATAATAAATCTTTTGAGTTTAGTTGTGCGATTCAATCCTTGATCTTTGTAGTTCTCCACCTGAAAACAAACTCAATCCACAAGCAAGAACACAAGTATAATGGGAGCACACAGAGGATTGTTGACCCGGTCTTCGCCGCACCCCTCCGGCGAGGAAAGGCCGCTATACTTGACCGGAGCTGGGATGATTACCAGCAAATCACTAGATCTTGCTCAACGAGCTCTTGATTACAACTCTAGTCTCCTCTCTCTCTATTCTCTTGATCGTAACAACCTAATCAATCTAATCCCCTTAGCTCATATAACGAACATACTAAAGGCAGATAACTAAAACGACGTGCTAGCTTCCCGTTTTATCTATCAACAGAGTACCAAACCCGGTTTCCCCTTCATGTTTTGTTTTTCTTTTGCTTTTTTCTTTCAGGTCCAGACCAATGTCGATATGCTTGCCTCTCTGTCAAAGTTGAGCCCTCCGGAACTGCGTGGTGCAGGTAGAGGTTGGTGAACCGTGTGGTGGCGGCGAGGCTCAGACGAAGCTGTGTAGAAGAGGCTCGGCTTTTAGGAAGACAGGTCTGACCAAATCTAATTTTGTCGATCTCAGATCTGGTCGATGTCCTGGTTGATGATGGCGCGTGATGAAGACTAGAAGACTCCTCTACCTCGATTATCCCCCATGGAGTGGTAGTGAGACTGGTTGAGGAGAGGTGCGACGAATGGTGGTCAGTGGGCTTGCGGGGAGTTTCGACTCAAAGTTAGCCTGGATGTGTTTCCCATTTCTCCATCATCACTTCCGCCTTTCTTTCCGGATTAGATTTCGGGTGGGCCATGACGGGAGCATTTGGACAACGACGGTATGACTCAGACCATGACTATGTTGTTTGGCGACGACTCTGAGGGACACGGACTCAATTCTTATCCTATGGAGCCAACAGAGGGAACTTGTAAAAGAAATCAGGTTTGGTTATGGTCAGCTGAGGTTCAATGGCTTTCCCATTTTGGTCTTTAGGTATATCTCAGTCGGACCTTATGTCCTCTAGCGGGAGTGGTTTGAATCAAGGAAACATCAAAGCCTCAAGCTTTTTCTGGAAAGGTGCCTCGGGGTGAAGCTGCTAATGGTTCATGCATGCACAACTCTGATTCAAGGAGACCATAACGAAAACAGAATAATCCGGAAGGCTTGGATTTGATGAATCCTTGTTTGATGACCTTATACTCCGTCTTTTGGTGTAAGGTTCGGAGACTTCGGCCCCGATATGAAAGAAGCGCTCGAGCAAGATGCTCCTCTAGTGTTTGGTCAGATGATCCGGCGTATCCCATTCCGATCGGAAGGTGATCACTGTTTGTGTGTAACTGATGTCTCGTGCTGCTCTTTTATGATTGGGTTTAGGTTTGGTCTTTTGTAAAGAAATGGTGTAATTATGTGGTCAAAGTGACTGGTTTAGATAACATGATAGCGTAGGAACCAAATGAGTGTTTCTAGGTATCCTCATGGCATATTGTGGTTAAAGCTTCTTTTGAAGTATTATGGTCACAATTTGATTGTATCAGAATTTAATGGTTACTAGAAAGTTGTTGTTGAGTTGAAAAAAATGATAGAAAGTGCTCGTATCAGACAAAAACGTGGTCGTTTTATTAATAAATTAAAGAATATATATGCATAACAAGTGTTTGATAAAAAAAAAACAAAAAAAAAAGTGATGGATTTAGGGATATATGCAATGTCAGAACCAACAAATACACATGATGCAAATGAAGACAATGACACATGATGATGAAATCGAGCAGAACGCTACTAATCAATTACCACTGAGATCAGCCACGTCACCTTTTAGTTGTAATTTTTCATTTAAACTCTGGAGGAACCAGCTCCTTAAGCTTCTCGTTTCCTTTTCTTCCCCATGAATCAACCCGTTTGATAGAGATAGCATTAATTACGTGTGCACTTTACTGATTCCAGGTTATAAGAAACGTTAAACAGATAAATCTTTAAAAAAAAATTATCCAAAAAACCAACAAAGATATGTGAGATTTTTTTAAGTTTGTTTCAAATTCTGAGATCTTGACAAAGTTCAATCCAATGTATACTGACTTTTGTGCAAATTAGAGATATAATACATTGAACCATTTGTGTATTGTTTTAAAATTTTGAAAATTTATCTTCGAAAACGAAGAAGCAGCACTGCATGAAAAGTTAAAGATGGGGCCTAAAAATGAGCTGGATAGATTTGGGGGGGAGTAGCCGACAGTTCCAAGTCTTCCGCCGATCTCAAATTCACTTTATATTTTATTATTCTCTTTAATTCCTGACAATGACCTTATTCATATTTTAGGATTCTTATTTTAGTTGATTCGTTTGCATTTTGTTGATTGATGACTAATTATTATGAATATGTTATCATTGTTGTTGTTGCCATTATTATCATAATATCGTATAGTTTTTTTTTTCAAATTCATGGTACACAACACTCAGGGTCCTCTTATCCTTCTCATATTCTCATAAGAAAAACACGTGTCATTTAAATGATTCTGTCGACTATTAGTTGTAACTTGTAACCCTTAAACTAAAGCCCCACTCTCTCATTACCTTGTTTAGTCATCGTAACTCAACTACTCAAGTGTTTGCAACAGCACCCAATCCGTAGTTAAATGACCAAAAAGGAGTTTGAATTAATTATTAGTACTACTCTTTACATATACCACATTTATGTGATATTGATTAATGCCATTTTGACCATTCTTTCTAATAAAACTCAATTTTATCATTTGATCAAGCTTGTACCAAATCCAGTGATTAAATAATCAAGCCAATACGCTCATCAAGGTTTCACAGACATACCCTTGATTAAGTTACATACCGTCTGTTAAACATCAATCAACTCTATGACTATCAATCAGGGGCATTACTATGTGATTAAGTCCTTTGAGACATTGGTTATATTTCTCTTTTGGACACATCGAGAGCATCCGAGAAAGAAAACAAAGTGAAAGGTGAGAGAGATAGATCACTAAAGTCTCCTGGAAAACCAAACTTGCACGTCCCTTTGGATTCAAGCTTTACTTTAACCAAACTCCAGCATTAAAAGAAAAATACATGAAGAAATAGTACTAGCTAGCTATCTCTACTAAAGAACTTTTCTCGGATTAAATTACAAATCTCTTAAAATATATTTAGATATCAACGTTGATAAATATTTTTATTTTGCTATAATATCATGTAGATCAAGACCATTAGACTTATTGCTTAACTTAAAAATGAAAAAGATAGATACATTTTTTCAATCTCTCCTGTAAAATAATGTTACAAAGATAGCAGAATGACTTCACGTCTTTTGGGACTCCTGCTAGACTTCTCACTTATGAGGGCAGGGACCATCTTTGAATTACAATCGTATATCGATATATTTATATGGTGGCTCTACTGGTGCATATCTTTTTTTGATCAAACCAAACATTTCATTCATCCATAAAAGAGTCTAGGACAAAACAGCATAGTCAGAGCAGCGGACTTGTTATGTCAAATAGTCAAAAGCAGCGGACTTGTGCTATACAACATTTCGAAAGTTTATTATATAAGCACTATACTCCAAGTAAAGTGGATATAAATCATGGGTCAAAGCGCCAGTTGTAATAATCTAGAAATCCGTAAATTCTTGATTTATTTCCCTTCATTTAACTCAATCAAATATGTCATAGGAGATTCAAAATAGATAAACGATGTAACGTTTTCTTTTTGTTTGGTTTTAATAAATAAAAATAAGACGAGAAAGTACGTAATCTAATGTTTTGTGATAATGTTAACTTGTTGTGTCACCACATGGATTTAATTAATCCGCATAATGCATAGTATTACCAAAAACTAAAAAGTAAAAAAGAATAAGACAAGATCACAATACAAGATGAAATTTGGTTAAAGGCACTACCACACATTATAGGAGTTTCATACACATACATAACTTATGCCGATTTTATTATGACACGAATCCAATAATTCAGAATATATGTGTATATGAAGAACGTCAACGAATGCCATTTATCAAAGGGTAAATTCACATGTGGAAAGATGGTCAAATATTATGTCTCCACTCACACACAGTTACAGAAAATTTTCACCAAAGCACTATCTAGATATGTCTTTTTGACAAACTCGACAGCCAGGACTTGCAATACATGAATGCAGCACAATTAGGTGGAAAACTGGGAAATTCGGTCCTTATCTGGGTTTCTCTTTGTAATCTCACAATGTACGTTGGTATACATATCCATTGTATGCGAGCGTTGGGTCTAAATAAGGATATGTTTTCTTCTATAATCTTTACAGGTCTATAATCCCCACATCTCTTGTTGTTTCTAAAAGCGACACTCCCTAGACTCTACGGTTTACGTTGTTTTCCAATTCCTAAAAGCTGCTGGTGTCTTTACTCTCTTATATTTGAAGCGACACTCTTTAGACTGACATCTCTAAAAAGACTCTATTATAGAGTTTGTTCTATATTTGAAGTTTAGTTTAGCTGTTATGCTCCAAAAGCAAAACTTCAAATTCAACATTAAAATTATTTATATTTTATATTATAGTCTTTATATTTATTATAACTAATCCATTCACTAGTATATGTATATAATAATATGACAACAATATTAATTGACAAAATGTTACACCAAAATATTAAATTATAAACATAAATATAATTAAAATTAAAGTACAAACAAAATACCACATTAAGTCTTGCAATATTGTTGTTATCTAGTTTTTTTGTTTTAAATATTTTAAATCTTATCTTGACTTTTAAAAAAAAATTATTATCTTTAAAATTTAAATTTACAAAAACAATTGTGAAAATTTTATGAGATATTTTTGTAAGGGTTAAAATGATAAACAACAAAATATTTAAAATTATAAATATAAAGTGTAATTGTAAGGACCAAAATGCAAATAAAACTATAAAACTTCAAATTTGAAGTTTTGAGTAGCGATATTCTATATTTGAAGTTTCAGAACTTAAAACAATTTGAAGTTTTAGAGTTCTTTTTTGGAGAGCTAAAAGCTTTATATTTGAAGTTATAGAGTGTCTATACTTTTATTAAAGATAAACCCAAATGCAATACTCAAAGTTAACTTTTTAAAAATCGAATATATCTATTTACCATTTCGTTTAACAAAAATATCTTAAGCAACAAAATATGTGTTATCTCTTGATGTGTCGGCCGTATGTGTGAGTCGTGTGGCCGGATGAGGAGTCAATTTACCGCCTATGCTTGACATGCCCTGTTTTTCAACTTCCGCAGCGTGTCATCGGGTCAGATCATTCTGTCTTCTGTCAAGTTAGCTTAGACTTGCTTGCTCGGTGTCCTCCTCCTACGGTACTCCAGAGCCGTTTGCTTGCCGCCCCCGTCTTGGAGCCACTCTCGGGTGTGTGTTCGTGTCTGCTACCTGAGTTATTTCTCTTGGCTTTTCTGGTTGTTCTTGGGACCTATATGTTGTCTATTGCTCTGTCGTTTATTATCTACAAGAACATCATTCATGGTAGACTTGGGTTTAATCTTTAGTGTTTCCAAGGTTTTTTGTAACTTTTTGTTGCAATTTCTAGGAACTGTGGCTCAATTTCTATTGTAACCAAATTTTCATTCATGGAATGATATTTGAAATTAGCAAAAAACCAAAAATAAAGATCGGGTGATAATGGTCGAGTGATAACGAGGCAGGATTGGGATGTTAACACATTTCGGTTTAGATCCACCTGCTGCGCGAAACTATAAGTCACAATTATTCTTGGTCACCTAAAATTGATATGGGCTTATACTTTATACTCATTTAAATATAGGATTTATTTGTGGACCGCATCTTCCTTGGAGATTAGTTGAACTTCTCCATGGACTTAGGATACCTTTTAATTAAACTAAAAAATAAAATAAAATAAATTTTGCATGTTTACTATTTCTTTTTAAAACTGGATATCTACCATTTCTTTTTAAAATTGGGTATACAATTATATACCATTTTTATTTAATGCATACTTAAAAAAAAGAATTCCACTTCAACGAATGCCATTTAAAAAAAATCAATTTAAACTTTAACATCTAAGATCATGATTAATCCGGGTTTTTCTTCCCGGGTTTCTCAACTTTTTTTTTGCTGATTAAAAAAAAAAAATTAAAAATGCACAATTCGCGAGTCGCCACGTGTCAGCCATGCCCGCAAAGAGTGTAAGAAACAGTTTCTGAATTGAAGATTTTCTGTAACCGTTTCTCTGGATTTTTGGGATCCCACGAGCTGAGAAACCCGGTGAGGACCCCCCGGATAATCATGCTCTAAAGAAAAGAATCACATGTGTAAAAGGAAAGTGGTCACATCTCAGGTATTCACTCACATAATTCCAAGAAAAATTGGATGAGATAACAAAAATAAATAAATTAATAACTAATTGTATAACAAAAAAAAGACTATTCTATTCCACATTATTAAAAGGGAAGGGAAACTTGAAAAATTGACTGATAGAAATTGTCTGCAACCTCAATAATGGCATTTTGGTAATTTATGTTTTGGTCTTACACACACATATATATATATATATATATATCGAATGTTACAAATCATATCGCATATTAGATATACCCAATTTATTCTCTCTCTTCCCATTAATTACTCTAATCATATTACATATTATATTTCATATATTTATATTGTGTTATAGACGTTATATTACACGATTTTAATCTATAGATTGACTACATTATATTTTTGTTGATATTTTTTGGTATATGAATTATATATCGACTTTATAAACTCATATTACTCTAATCATGATATGATGCTATATTTCATATATTAATATTATCATATAGTTGTACTACACCTTATATTTCAAAAACTATATTTTATAAACTCATATTACTCTAATCATGGTATGATGCTATATTTCATATATTAGATGACATATAGTTATATCAAATATGTCGATATATCATCATTCTCATGGTGACATTTAATGGACGAGATATGTTTTGTACAGAAAATATTGCAGATCCGATTATTTATAATTATCTTCCTACTAAAATAAATAAATTGCTTCATCTACAAGTTTATACATTAACCACAATCAATCAATATCGTGGTTAGTTATTCTTTGTTAGATTCCATAAATTTCGGTAACTTACCGTAGTTGGATTACCATTAACTGTTACACTTTAAACTTTCTAACTAATTCAAAATATCTTCAAGAAATATTACTTATTCCTCGAAATAGATGTTTTTTAAATCGTCTAAATATTCTTCCCTACATTTGCGTAACCTAAATGTATATCATTCCTACCTGTTATTAATATAGCCTCACTTAACCACTATAATCATCATTCCTTGAAAAACCTAAAACAAAAATGGCGAATAATTTGCAGTTGTCTTTCTTGAGCGATATAAAACCGAGGAAGACTGCATGTCACATCTAAGTCAAAATCCTTCATTCATGGAGGCATTTCATGAAAGACATAGGGGAGACCATGGAACTAATCCTTTGTGATACAAATGTAAGTTTATCATTTTGTATAGATTTTTGATTTAAATATCTTTATTTCGTAAAAGTTTAACCTAAATGATACTGTTATATTTTATGTTTATATAGGGAACTAAGATCCATGACTCGTGTAACAAGACATACATTCCTAAATTGGCTAAACATATTTGTGTTGGAGTATGGAGGAACCCTGATGGCAACATGTTTCTTGATCTGGTTGATTTGAAAACCACAGAAAGTATCACAGATACAAACTTTCTTATTGGTCAATTTTCTCACATTTTTATAAATTATCTTCATTGTTGTGTATCTATATAACACGAGTATATTTTTATCTAGATGTTATTGGACAAGTTCAAGACTTGGGTGATCTGAAAACCATAGGGTGTAGTGGTGAGAAACAAAGGAATACGTTGGAGTTTGGTCTCGTGGACATTTGGTAAGTTTTATATATTTAATATAAAAGATATAGGCCTATAAACATATTGATTTATAACTTGATATGCAATTCTATTAGTGGACAGAGATTAACTTGCTGGCTTTGGGGTAAATTTGCTGATAATCTTCATACAACTAGCCAAGAAACATAAGGTATGGAGTCATTGCATAAAGGATGTCCATCTCAAAAAAGGTATTATCGTTTCAATATATTGAGTCTATTCGACCGGATCACAACTAATATATGGCTTTTATAAACTTTGTTTACTCTACTTTAATGACATCTTAAAAACTTATATATGTTTCAATTTGCAGGGATCCAAGAAGGACATTTTTCCATATTTATGATCAAAATAAATCCTATTCTGACGTCTCGATTGAAAATAACAAGTTTCATGATGATGTAGAAGTTTTTGGAAAATCTTATTTATCAGCCAAACACAATTTTGTTTAGCAGACAAAATCTAAAAGATGGGAAGCAGGATCTGATACTTGAAAGATAATTTCAATGTATTTTTTTTGTTTCGGTTTATTAATTTTGAATATTTTTAATAATATATTTAGCATTTTTATCAATCAACTATTATACGATTTTGTTATTAAGATCATCGTAAATTTAACTACATAGAACATATTATTTGTAGATATCAAAGATTAAATCAATATTGTTATCCTATTTATATATAGTTACACATCAATTAGTTTTTTTAGAGATTTCTTCTATCAAAATATTCACTCATCCAATTTCTATTATGCAAATCTTTGATTCCAAGAAAAAAACGCGGGTCAAAAGCGCAGGTAAAAATGATACAATATCCGCACTTTCGCATAGCTTTTCAAATTTACTTTGGGCCATGGAACCATCCAATTTTGGTTTCAATCTAATATTCGTTTTAATTTTTCATACTGTCACAACACTTAATTTTCTGATTCATGGTTCATCCACAAACTGATTCGGTTATGCAAAACTCAATGAAAAGATCCTACCAAAAAGGTAAAATATACATTAAATTTCACATATAAAACTATCATATAAAAGAAATCGAATCATTTGATACATTTTTTACAATCAAAACAAAACCCACGCTTCTCAAGCGCGGATCAATATCTAATTTTATATTTTATATACCAAAACACTTTTAAAATCTACCGGCTCAACTTCATATTTTTAGTATGACTATTTATTAAATGAATTTTCTAATCATCTGGTTCTATAATATATCAGCATATTTTATAACAAAATTTTCAACTATTAATAAACTGTTTTAATGAAGGATGTTTAATAGATAGTTTTACTAGTTTATAATTATTTTTAAAATTCAATGTAAATTTTAAAATTAAATATCAAAGTTTCAATATTAAATAATATATATGTTAATATAATCACATATTAAATAAGACTTCTTATTTATGTGGTTTTATAGTGATCTCTATCTTATTATAGCAAAAATTTTAAACCATGTTCACAAAAATTTATGTGAGACTTTTAATAGTTTCGTAATTATATATACTCATTTTAAAAAATTCAAAGTACAACATATATGAAAAATATAATTTTTTAGTATATGGTTAATTTGTGAAATTTATTTTATAACTATATATTTCACTTTATGCTAAGAGTAATCAATAAAACTTGCTTAAATCCTTACAAATTACAATGTGATGTAAGTAAAGAAGAGAAGAGAGGGAATTGTTGTGTCTTATTCCATTGATAATGAACCATATATACATGTATACAATAACTTGGACACAAAATCTAGCTTAGAGTGGGGAACAAGTATATCTAACACTTTCCATATAGGACATCACACAATATTCATAACACTTCCACTTGATGTCCATTATATCAAAGTGTTTCAAAACGTCGTAGATGCTTTATCGTTAAAAACTTTACCAGAAAAACCAAATAGGAAAAACCATAGTTAAGGGAAAAATCATATAGGAAAAACCATATTTAAGAAAAAAGGAGTTAACCATGGTATAAAAGCAGACCTTTGTAACATTTAAATATCCAGACACAATAACTAGAGACTATAGAGTTAACGACGGTCCGGTCTTGGCTTGGCACTCGTCGGTGCTACCTTTAATGTTCTTGGGTTAGCTGGATAAGCCTCAAGATTCACGTCATCACTTCTTCCACAAACTGTCCTTGGAGCCGCCATCAGAATCATTCCTTTCCACAAGTTTTTCATGCTCATTTTTGTGACAACCCGATTCTCCTTCTTACTATGATCATCTTCTAGCTTATTCTGCAGTAAAAGATAGTCATGCCGGAATGTACTAGTGGGATTAGCCGGTAAAGATCCCTCGTCAATCCTTTGAGAGATGCTCATGATCTCATAAGGGTCAAGAAGACTAGAGAACTTGGTTTCTTGATCTTCACGCGACAAATGCTTAGTGTCGGATTTAGAAACCCTATTCTCGGATAAAATCATGTTCTTGCTGGCCTCGAGCTTGTACCGCGAAGGTCGAGGGGTTCTTGTGGCTCTTGTCGTGAGATCAAATTCTCTAATCATCGGTTTTCCTTCGTTTCTTTGGTACCAAGCCCACGCCGCAGCTTTCACCGTGGCTAGCTCATCTCCTCCTCCTCCTCCTCCTCCTCCTCCCCCAGTTACAACTGTCCGTGGCCATCTCTTCTTTCTGCTCTTACTATTGCTGCTTCTTATGTTCTTCTCGGACATAATTGGTCTTGAAACGTAGTAGTTGGGGAATGGAAGCATCGTTCTTTGATTATAAATTTATTTGGTTTGTGGAATTTGGAGAGTACACGTTAATAGTGGCCAAGGGAAAGGCTGAAAACAACAAAACAAAGTTATAAATAAATAAGTATGGGTGTGTGAAAAACAATTAATAAAAATGAGAAAAGGAGTAGTTGTTATGTTTGCTTTTGGGTCCATTGGTAGAAACATCAATTTTTCCATAGAGAGAGTGTTGCATCTTTGTAGTTGGACTTACATTCTGCATTTACTAAAATCCCTTTCTATGCAATCAAAAAAATCCATGCATATTTTTGTTTTATATGACTACTATGACTAATATATAGCAGAACAATTAAACCCGAAGCAAAAAAATTTATAGCTAGTAAAAACAAAAACAAAGACTACAAAACAATCAATCAACCCCTCACTCTTTGTTGTTTATTTATGATTAAAATTAAAGAAAAGTGATGAATGTCAATATTCATAAGTTTTAGCTAAAATCTTTTGTTTCATATAAAACAATTGGTAAATCTGTATTTAATTTAATTTTTTTTATGTATTTATAATTTATGATTTTACATTTTCAATTTCTGCCCTCTCTACAAAAAATACAAACTGACATATATATATACATGCTTTTTGCATTGTTTATTTCAAATGATAAATAAGTCCATATGTATAATTAATTTACGGCTATACAATATTGATTTGATACACTAACCAAAATTCTTTTATCAAGGAGACTAAAAACTAAAATTTTTAGCTAAAGGTTAAGATTTTTTTCGATAAAATTTCAACGGAAATGAGAGAAATAAAATTACTTTACATAGTTTCTGATTAAGATAAATAAATTCATCTGTATAATAAATTTACGGCTATACAATATTGATTTGATACACTAACCAAAATTCTTTCTTCGCGCTACACGCAGATAATTGCTTTTTCATTTTTATTATTAATTTTGTTGTGTAAGTATAAAATATTGTACAATTGAACTAAGAAAATTTCAAATTTTGGAATTTCTCAAATGAATTTGGAATTTTATATCAATTTGGTAAAGTTAACTTTCGGTTTGTAAAATTTTAGATACGGTTATTGTAATTACCATGACTAAATTTGATGATAGTATTCACTTTTTTATAATTGATTATTTTGTAATATTAGATCAGTTCACTAAATAGATAAAATTTAACTGCTGAAATTGTATAAGATCACCAAGAGAAAGCATGAGATATATATCTATTTAAAAAAAATTGTAAGGTTCTAATAGAGTATGTTTTATAAACCATAACAACATACTGTTAGAAACTCGTAGTCACATTTCGATGATTCCCTATCAAGAAGTTTGCCTACTACCAAAATAACATCAGTTTATGCATTTTACAGTTCTATGATTGAAAAGCTAACATAAAACTTATATCCATGTAAAAGATAATCAGTAACATTAAGTGTGTATAGCATTTCAAAACAAACTCATCAGAATGTAGTAAGCTAGATAAGGCCATACTTTTTATGATTCTTATTTATTGTTTTCACTGTTAGTGTATTATTTCAATAGACACCAAACCTTTATATTTTATAGCCAAAATAAAAGGATTGTATCTGTTGGAACCAAGATAGAATGAAGCTATTATTGAGAAAGATGACTGGTTAATAACAGTTTCATTAGACAATGATGTCATACAAAAACATAACTGTCAACGAGATTACAACTGTTTGATAGAGGATCATATACCGGATCTAGGGGCAAAGCCCTGCGCAAGTGCGGGATCGTTGACGGATTTGTTGCTCTATTTCAATGAGTGCAAGTGATACGGTATTTTTGAAGTTTGCGTTTTGCTGTGGTCGTTGATTTACTGATACGGTTGCGTGTATTGTGTTATTTTAAGCTTTTGATATTGTATACTATTCTTGAATTTTCAGTTTTATTAGCGATTTTCATTTAATCTTTTTTCGTTATTTGAATTTCTTGTGTATTTCTTTGTGTCGTTGCTACAAACTCTTTTGTCCCTCTTCTTATCGTTACTTATTTGCACGCCACCTTATTTGACTTGTTATAATGGTTATTTTCTTTACTTTTACTTTAGTCCAATTTACATTGCCATTCATTTGATCGTATCATTTTCCTTGAGCTTTTTCCCATTCTTTTTGTTTCTCTTTTTTTTTTTATGATTCCACAAATCTAAAAACCTAGCTTGTGCCTAGTGATACTAAAGCTTACTTCACATTGAAGATTAGTGACATTACATAGTTAATTCTCCGTAACCATGTAATACATGTTATATGTCCAACTTTTTTGACATTTCTTTTGCTTTAAAGCCAATTAATAGAACTCTGGGAGTTATGCTCTTCTATTCCTCTTGTCCGTCTAGATTGAACCTCTAAAAAGACCACAAAATATGCCCATGTTACACAAATACAATACAATTTCTTACATAAAAAATTGAACTATTTATATTAAATGTTTATCTATATTACAATTAGTTGCAAAAGAATTGATATCAATAGGCTGAATAATTTCAAGCTTCCTCCTCCATCTTCTACTGGGAATACAAATGCCTTCAAGTCCACAATGAACAGCGAACCTATCCCTCGCTAATGGGACACCTCTGACCGTTTCTTAACGTTTGACCTGAGTAACTATCTTCAAGATCAAATGATGGTTTAGAGCTTTGATTTTTTACTACAGACCCAGTAACTGGTGCAGTGTTCGGCGCGGGAAGAGCTGACATGGAGTATCTTCTAAAATGGCCGAATGAGAAGAGCTGAGATCCTGCGCCAGAAGAGAGTGATGGCTTGTGTGCATTTCTGTTTATAACTGGGCTAGAGCTTACAGGAGGTGGTAAAGAACATGGTTGCTGAGAGATAGTGTTATCCAATGGCATCAACCACTTTAAGAGGTTCCCCTATGGATCCTTGTGTCCATGACCGAGTCAGTATCTCTGTCATGATGCACAACGTTTACCGTAAAAACGCAACATTTAGCCTTATACTTCTAGCTACACCTCCAGAGACGTTAGGATCAAAGTCTCCTCTATCCACAAAAGCACTTACGCAACGACCACTTTTGCTGCTTTTCCTCTTCTCATCTAACTCTGTATCTGTGAGCAGAGAGCTTTCTTGGACAAAAGCAGCTCACCGGAATCTGCAATCCTAACAAAGAAATGAGACTTTTGAAATCTGCAATCTTTTGTTCTTCTCTTATGATCTTCCATCCTCAAGATTGATTCACCATCAGATATGTCCTTTTGTGAATGCAACTCTCTTACCCAGGACTGTCACTATTTTGAGTTGCAAACTGACCATATTCAGGGCTTAATTATCCATCCCCTGTGGTGTACTCGTCCCATTGTCCGAGAGCTTTCTCTGTACAGTTCTGCTCATCACCTCAGCAACTTTAAGAGGGGTGATGATCTCAGCGTCTCCTTTGCTCTCAAATAAGCATGCAAATACTTGAATTTGCTCTCCTGGAAGTAGAATCTGATGTTACAACAGCTAGTAGAGGTTTTAAATGATGAAAAGATCTGAGAAACAATGCATATACCTGGAAACACAACGGAGCGTAATGACTGAATATCAACAGACTCAAATCTGTTATCCAGGATCTCCTCTGTAATAAGAAGGCATAACCACAACATTAATTAGATTAAGTAGACAAGAAGCTTAAAGTTCAATATTTTCAAAGTTAGATGTTATACTATATGGAATAGAGATCCATCCTTCTTCCTCAAACACATCTGAGAACCCCTCAATACCAAAGTCACCAATGTTTGTGTTTGACTCCCCATTACCATCGTCTTCTTTCAAAGCGTGTGATAGTTCCAACTCTCTGGAAGTGTCACGTGATGTTTCTCCGGTAGCATGTGAAGTTTGATGCCCTTGTCCAGCTCATGGAGATGTCTTGCGCTTTGGCTCTGGCTTGACAAAAGCCACACTAATTTAAAAACAAAAATAAACAAATATTAGTATTTCAGTACCTAAAAACAAAACATGTTTCCTACCACATTCTTGTCTCACAACTAAAAAAATAAAACATTTACTAATAACAAAATTCAGAACACACAAGCAGAGACGATATATATTTTGACAAACATCTATGTATGAGTTGGAAGGTATTATAGACTTGAAGAGAGAAAGAGATAGACAGGGGAATGAGAATAAAAAATGATAATTACCACAAAATACCAAAAAGTTTGGTTGGCTCCTTTTAAAGTTCGCACATAACACCATTTGAATGTACGCATAACATAACATTGTAAGGAAGCACATAAAAGATGTTCAAATGATTAACATCATCGTTACTTATAAATCTCAAAGGAAAAGGGAAGCGTTTGTTTTTCAAATCGCTGGAGATACCTTCGAGTCAAGAGAAGTATACTGACGCACATAGGTTCGCCGCCTCTTTTACATTATTGGCCTCCCAGAGTCTGAACGGATGAAGAGGTTTATAAAGAAATAGATAGCGAGGGAGGTGAGAAGAAAGACATTAAGATGGGAGTAAAGAGGTTTGATTGATAGTGGTAACGAAGATCACAGCTTCGATGACTTCACCAAGGGTGCTGAAATACTCCTTGAGATGTTCCACATTGGTTTCCCAAGATATCCCTCCGATGAACAGCTTTCCATTGCCGGATTGTATATTTGCTCCTACACACAAAAGACACATCAGAAAAGTTGTAAGAAACTCGAACACAAGCAAAAACAGATCAAATCACATAAAAGCCTAAAGGTTCCGTTTTTTTTCTTTTAATTGGTCGTGCAGATGATGAATGAAATCGGATTTGATCGATTCTAAGAATCTGATCAAATCAACACACATCCGGAAAAGCTCGGATTCAATCTCAACAGATCCGGAATACAACAATTAAAAGATCCTGTTGGAGAGTATGATCAACAAATTAAAATCTCAGATCCAAAGAATCAAATTTTCGAAAACCCACCAATTAGATTAAGAAACCCCAGATGCTGAATCTCGTCGAGGGAACGCTAAGATCGAGGATACACACGACCTGAAGAGAAAGATCGGTGGATGTGAAGCCCAATGCTATGGTGGTATTTGTGGTTTATGATTCATAATTGGGCTCTCTTGAATCCCTACGTGCCAAATTGATGCATCATGGAACGATCATGGCAGTGTTAGTGGCTTAGGGTGGAGTCTTAAGGATCAGATGGGTTCAAAGTTGTTTGGATTACGAGCGTGTAGAAAGAGCCGATCAGCTTTGCATGCAGAGATGGAAGGTTTACTCTGGGCAGCCTCATGTCTGAGAGACCTGCGGATGACTTCGATACGGTTTGAAACAGACTGTTCGGATCTTGTGGACATGGCTACTAACCCGGAGGACTGGCCGGCCTTTGCGATAGAAATAGAGATACTACAGAGACTACAGGAGGACTTCGAGGATGTTAGTCTGTCTCATATTCCTCGGAGTAGGAATGGTCGAGCGGATACAGTAGATAAAGAAGCTAGGAGGAAAGGATTTACTTTTTCCCATATAGATCAGACCAGGCCAGACGGAGGTGCTCTTCAGAGGATTGACTCTTCTGTTCACCACTTGATCTATTTTTAAATGGGCGGTGGACAAAAAAATTGAGTATCACCAACGGTGTATAAATAGGGAAGCAGAAGCAGAAGTAGAAGCAGAAGCAGAAGCGAGGATAGAAATTGTTATTGTGTTTAAGAGTGTTATAATTGATGCAAATAGTAGGGGAATGGATGTGAATTGCCGACGATGAAGGAGTCAAGAAGTCGGGAACGTTTAGGGAGGAGAAGTTGGGTCTGACATGGCAAATTCTATATTTCTGATTGGTTGATTAAATTGAATGACGTGGACAACCCCAAAGGGTTTTATATACCCATTTTAATAGAGTAAGATGTTGGGTTGCGCGGGTGTTTGATTATATATATATATATATATATATATTTGTATACGTTTTTAATTTAATTATATTTTTAAATGTTTATATAAAGATTTCAAATACAATAATGCGATAGTTTACATTTCATAATTAATCAGTTGTCTTAAACATCACATGTATTTATAGCTTCTTACTATACATTTATCTAACTCAATTTCCATTTGATTATTAAACGAATCAATATATGCATAAAACAACATATTTAAAATTAAAATATTAAATTTATATTAAATTTTATCCATGTTTCAAAGTTCTAAATTACTTTCTAGACATTTTAATGTTTATTCATTTTAGATAATACATTTGTATATATAAAAATTTAAAATATGTTAATTTATATACATATATTATATAGTTTAGTATGTTAGTCCGTTTTGCTAAAATACTATATTATTTTAACATAATATTTATATTATGAAAATAAAATAAAATATATAAACATATCAATTTAATATAATTTTATCATATTTATTTCAGTATACTAACTACTTAATATGAACGATTATGACAAGAAAATTAATAAAAATATATTTGTATTTTTTTTATAAACGATAACTGAATTGACATTAATACATAATAATATTTTATCATTAATTATAAATTTACATACATTTTTAAAAATTGATATCTTATAATATCTTTTACAACAAATTTGTTAGAAGTTTTAATATATATATATATATATATATATATATATATATATTTCTATTCTAAATGAGAAGATAAAAAAGATATTATGATTAATGTGTAGTTACATAGAGTTTATATTATTTATATTAAGTAAACACATTGATAAATTTTCTAAGGGTAGGTCCAACTCAAAAAATCACATAAAAATGAGGTTATGACTTCTATTTTAATATATTTAAAAGAATATATATCGTGAAAATGATTTACTTAAATGTATTATGTTTATAATGTCAAAATAATTAAAATTGTATTTAATGTAGAATTGAACTTAGTGTTTTGTAGGTTTATTAGCAATCAATAATTAGAGATTTGAGAATTGACATTACTATTTTCTTTGTACTATTGACGCCAACATACTCAATATTTTGAAGTTCATTAATTTTTGTTTCCCTATTTTAAAAGTTTGATCGCTTATCCACAATTTTTATTCGTTTCGTGTAATTGTGTTTAGTTATCCATATCAAATTTACTAAAAACTGATTATAAACAATCGGAATGGATTTAAACTTACTGACCCTATTCCGATTCCACCGTAACCCAATATATTTTTGACTTATTTGTTGAGAGTAAATAGATTTGACAGTTAGGTTTCTTAAGACAAATCAGAAGCCGGGAGAGTGAGAAAAATCATGGGTTTAGGTTTAGTCATATGAGATCGGGTTTTGATTGTTGTAACTTTGACTTTGGAAGGTGACGAGAGAAATTAAGAAAATTAAATTTATGTTCTTGTAATTTTGAAAGATTAGGTTTTTGGGTTCTCAACTTCACTAAGTCAACGCTCCAGCGCTGTGACACCCCCGATCGTATTTGACCAGAAATGACATGGTCGATGCTCCCCCAAAACCCAAACCAAGGTTCCAAGAAAACTCCTGAGTGTGTTGGATTAGTAATCCGAGAACACTGACGCTCCTATCGGATATCACTCTAGGCTTTTCAACCCGACAAAGGAATACCAAAAAGTTAGTTCATCCCGGACAAGGACTGTAACGACCCTCATGCGCGGATGGGATTATGTTCGCAAAAATCAGACCAGAATTAAAAGCAACTACAGACAAATGTTCCAACCAGATCATCTAGTGACTTTCCTATGGGAACTAAGATACGCACTATCAAATTTGCAGCGAAGAAAACAAAACTTATAGTGGGCAACCGGATTTATTGCAGAGCCAATGACAAATAATCAAAATAAATACGAAAAATAACAAGAGAAAAAGAATCGCGAATTTGTGTAACTAAAGACTTTATTATGAATTCATGTATGACTGTTCCAGAGACAAAACTGTCCAGGACAATCACTGGAAGCGAAAGTACAACAGAAAACTCAAAATATATGTAATTACACCTATCTAAATAGACTAGAGGAACCTCCTATGCCAAGAATAACCTACTTGAATCACGGCTCATTAACAAAAGATGAAATATAAAGTCCTAGTTTCTAATTGTAGAGATTTTTGGTAGCTCAGCTTTCTTCCTTTTTTTTCTTCTCTTCTGCCCCCCACCCCACCTTCACTTATATAACTGTCTAGAGTCGGCCTAGGTTTCCCATTTCCCCCGGATTCATATCTTTCATTCTTCTTATCTTACCTTAATTTTTGGGACGCAAGTTTATCTTCTCGAAAATATTATTTTTTCTCACTTTCTTCCATTATCCTCTCCAAGTTAATAACATTGTTATCGAGATTTGGCGACTTCGTACTTTTAATTTGTCCATATATCTTTTTCATGACAAAGTCATTTTAAACTGCTTTTCACGGAGGAAATGTTGATTTATGAGTTATAGAGTTAATCCTTTCTGACTCAACGTTCGATTATTTCATACATTAATCAAAACGTTTTGTGCTTTCTACGTATAATTCTAATCGGCAACTTTGATTGTGACGAGAAAATGAATGTATTGGGAAAGTTTTATTTGAACAGTGTGAGTAAGACCATGATAGATATGAAAAGAGATGTTGGAGGGTTTTATTTCCATTATGGCGATGAGAAGAGTGTTTTTTAATGTTTCATTGCAATGATGGTGATGAAAAAAGGGACAAGGCATGCTTCATCGCCATGATAGTAATGATAAGAGGCACAAAGCATGTCTCATCGCCTTGATGGTGATGAGAAGAGAGACAAGGCATGTTGGCTGGATGATGAAGATGCAAGGTGTGCCCCTGGGCGATGACATGAAGGCGATGAAGATCAAATGAAAGAGGGTTGGTGATGAAGACCGAGAGAAAGAAAGAGAGGAGGGCGATAAAAACCAACGATAGAGGAAGTGGCGATGAAGAGGTGGTGATGAAGACCAAAAGAGAGAAGAGCTGGCGTGAAGACCGAGAGAGAGATGATGATTGCGACGAGGAGTGTGAGGTTGGACCTGAGCGATGAACCATGGGCGATGAAGAGAAGGAGAGACGATTGTCCCGACTCATTCCTTCCGTTTCCCGTTGATGATCGTGTATACTTTCAGAACCATCACTTAACTAAGCAAGAACGCCGACCATCTCTTGTTATTTTCTGTGGAAAAATATGTGAATTTTTTTATTTTTTTCAGGATGCACAAAATATGTGCTATTGTTATCACGACATTTCCGGCTCGTTCTGGAGAGCATTACATTTCTCATAAATTTATAGCGGAGGATTTTTCTAAGACCGATTTTGAGCCAACATTTCCTACGATAGATATGGTCGAGTTTTGGTTGTTATGGTCGAATGTGAATCTTACTGGTCAAGACTTTATTAAGATAGACGAGTAATTGTGGAATGGTCCGAGAGAAGGACGAGATCCGGTGGACATGAAAAATTTGGTCGAGGGTTGTTTGAGAAGATCGGCCAGCTTCCTATCTTCCTGTTTGATCTCTCACATGCCTTGCACCAGCTTGATTGATTGCTTCATTTAAATGGCATGTGATTTTCAGTGGCTGCCTGCCTGCTTGCTCATTAGTTAATTCATGTGTGAGTCACAAGTTGCTTGCAACTTTCTTCTTGGGAGGGAAATGAGAGCTTCTTGGTGGCTGACAGTGATGAAGAGATTGTCACCTGTCCAGCCCATGCTTTGCTTCGTGCTGAGTGAAACCGTAAAATAATGTAACTTCTCAGCTTTATATCTCCTTCATTAAACTGCTTGGGCATTCATAAACTCAAGCGAAAACCTGAGAATTTTCAGAAACGAATCAGAGAGAAAAAAAAAGAGAAAACTGTGAGAAAAAAATTCATGAAAATTAGAGATTAAAATGGGTGCATGGCCAACCCCGTCTCATCCTCTTGTGCCTTAAATCAGTGAATTACGATGTATTTATATGTATGAAATATGTTTCCACTGCATACAAATGTTTTTGATTGCTCATGATATTGATTTTATGAGTTGAGGGTATGAGACTAGACTCACTAAGTAAACTAGTTACTCATGACTCATATGTTATGCATATACCTGTAGGCATGAGACCTTACTCTAGGACGGGATAAAACAACATTAATCAGCGGTAGATTTGTTATCCTTGCATTAGCCTTTTGATATATTTTATGTATAAATATATATATTTTTCCGATAACCTCGAGGTTAATCTATAACATTTGTGTTAGATTCTTTTGAATGAATAAGTATATAATGTTTAAAGAATGTTTTTAAATATGTGTTTCATATGATTTTAGTCCTTGTCTGGACGAACCAACTTACTCGGTTGGGTTGCAAAGCCTCGGGTTTTACCTAATAGAATATGTGTACTTAGCGATTTTCCTAAGGTACATGGATTTATTCCAGGAAATCTGCCTTAAACATTGATGTACACATTGAAGCATCTTCGGTTTGGTTTAAGTTACTAGTGATATGTTTTGCATGTTCTTGTTTGATTGTTACATGTGTGGTCGAGTAAACATGTACGTAAACCAGATTGTGGGTATCATAAAGTTTGTAGTAGAGCATAGTCATATAATGCTGGAATGGGACTTGTTTCAAATACTTTTCAATTAAAAATCATGCTTGGATTTGTTCCCGTCATGTTGGGATTCGTTACATCATACTTGGATTTATTACTATCATGCTCGGATTCACTATTGTCATGCTTGGATTTATTAGTGTCATGCTTGGAATCACTACCGTCATGCTTGGATTTGTTACCGTTATGTTCGGACTTGCTATCACCATGATTGATTTGTTACTATCATGCTTGGATTCACTACCTTTATGATTTGATTTAATGCCGTCATGCTTGAATTTATTACCATCATGCTCGGATTTGTTATCATCATGCTTTTTACCATTCTTAGGAGTTATAGTGTGGATACTGATCCGTTAGAAAGATAATATTTCAGAGATATAAAGGTGGACGTGGTACACGCTAGTCCGGTTTCGAGAGATAATCATGCTGTTTATGCTTTTCTCCACTGGTCATGTTTTCTCTACCCTGCTGATGCTTTTTCAGTAACAGAGACCCTACCAGCCTTGACAGATTTGGTGATGGCAGAAGTGGTCCATCTGCAACAAGAGGCATTGAATACCGACTACTTTTCATCCGACTTCTAGTAATGTATAAGATCCGTCTGATATATATATATATATAGGGAAAGAGTCAAAACATCAAATACATCTCCGAATTTTTTTGTTATCAATGTCAAGGTGGACATTGTTTGCCATGCTATGACTCATGGCGATTCAACTGCACATGATCACTTGATTTATTTGTTCTTCGAGATTCTCATCTCTATCCAGTATATGTTAAGATGTCTCAAAATTCGTCGTACAAGTCTGATTCTAGTATTGAAGCTTAGAGTTGGCGGCATAGGTGGTTTGACTATAATACAAAACGATGGACTCATAGGCATCATTCCTTTTGCAATGAGACATTTTGAAGGTTATCCTGAGAATAAATAAGTTGGGACCACAAGATACCAAACAATGACTAATTTGTTCTAGACAAACTTTGCTATAAGGTAACTTAGAATACAAAAAAAAAGGCGAGTTGAGCATTGGTGTGGTCCATTATCGCAAGGAGTACAAGAAGGATGTGGCAGCATGTTATATGAAGGATAAAGCAGTGATTTTGTGGCTTAGCGTGGAGTATCACTTCGAGATGTTATTTCGAGTATGTCAACTTTTTGTAAAGAGTTTGAGAGGAAGTATTTTCTACCCAGCGCATGAGACCAATTGGAGATTTATCTTATGAAGTTTGTAAGTTAGATATTTCTGCTCGGAGATTGAGTTTGAGTAAATCTTATATCACCATTTTAGCATTAATGTTTGAGGTCGAGTGAATCTGATTCATTCATTATGGTTTTGAGGAAGATTCGAGGATCATAAGGGAGTTTCTTCGGGGACTTAGCAATAAATTTGGACTAGATAAATACCATGGAGTTTCTAGAGTTTTAAGGATATGGTGGTGTATGACGTGAATGTGATAGAATCCGTTATTACTGAAGATGTTCACTAAGTCATGCAACCATTTAATTTTCAACTGGTGCAGATCGAAAGTCATACTAGTATTGAATTGATTAAGTCGATGGAGATGATTTTGGGTGGACATTTAATCAGACAAAGACTGAGAATCCTGAGTTCTTATAGTTGTGGCTGGCCAGGAGAATATGGTTGTGATTGTCCAAATATGAGAAAGTATAAGATGAAAAAGACAGAGTATAGAGGACAATTCAATAACCAGAGAATGAAGACGTGTTAAATGCACAAGAAGGATTGTCGCCATCTAAAAGTAACGCATTCGGTATTCTTGTTGAACTTGGATTTGCTGCAATTAAGCATCTCACTAAGTGGTTCCGACAAAGTAAAAGTAGCAGTTAGGAGCTTTGTTTGGAAAATGTTTTTGTCATACCTAATTCTTTGTTATGTGGAGCATCTGTACTAGTGATAAAGAGTAAGACAAGAGTATGTGATTATATTCAACTATCGTTGAGTAGTTGACGTTACCATTTGAGACAAGTATCCATTGCTTAGAAATTTGAAGATGTTAAGACCGATTGCAAAGTGCAAGTTGGTACAAGACTAAATTAGTATCCAGCTACAAAAAATTTCGATTTTAGAACATTGATATCATGAAGATTAATTTAAGGACATGATGGATACTCCAAGTTTGTAGTATATGTTGCTTTTGGAAATGGGAAGATGGACTCTTAAGAACAAAAACTTATTTTAAGATGAACTATTTAGAAAGTGAATGTCAGAACATGAACTTACTTTAAACTAAGAAAAGGTCCTTGCTATTAAAGAATGGTTGTATCTAATATATGTTACCGTAAGTCAAAGTTTTATTGTATTGGCCAGAAGTTTGTTCAAGGGTTGGTAACCATATCGAAACGATGAGCTGATCGGCTGAGAAAGTCGTTACCTTGGAATTGAGTAAAATGATTGAAGAAGCCTTGAGAAAAGAAAAGAAAATGATGTTTCTTATGCTTTTAGGAGTGGAAATGTTAATGTTGATATTAAGACGAAACTCAAGAATTATGAAGCAGAATTTGGAATGATTGATTCAATTGCAGAATTGAGAACTTCAAGATTGCAAATAGTAAACCAAGATGGATTCTAGAATGGTGTGAGGTGTGTATTTGTATGGGCATAAAGAACCCAAGTTCTACCCTAAATTAAACATGTTTATTAAAAAAGAGATGTATAGTGAACCTCAAAAAAGATGGATGAATGAGAGGAAGGTATGGGCATGAACTTTACCTGAATACAAAGTCTGTTAATATATAGGAAGTTATGATGTTACAAAAGTTTCATTTGTTTATCAAAATAGGTTTATTATATCAAACTATGAGCATGGTATGCTTGGAAGGATATGGATAATGTGGAGTCCATATGACGCGGTTACGCCTTGTGGTATGTCTAATTAACCAAATATTAACATGTTTAGTGATACTAGAAGGTATGCAAGAGAAGTTCTTCCACACTTTTGTCTATGCGCCTAACTTCTCTAAGGACATGGAAGAACTATGGAATTATTTTAAAGACCACCAAAATTCACCTATGCTTAAAGATATATCCATTGATATTTTATGTGATTTCATTGAAGTTTAAGTTTGGAGTAATACTTTGGTTTAAACTTACAAGTTGTTAAGACATTTCAGGCATGAGGTATTTCCAAGAAATAAATGGGAAATGTTCGTTTATGGACATGAAAGCATATGATCCTAATCTAACACAGAGTAACATGAGGAAGGAAAATCTAATATGGAATAAGTTAGACAAACAAAAATAATGAATGAGGTGTAGCTCATGGAATTTCATCAATCCTTCTATGTTTTTTCAAGCTGGCGATTGCTCTGAACACCTATGTTGTAGGTTTCCGATCCAATCAGGACCATTGGAAGCAAGACGCCTTTTCGAATTTATTAATACAGTGGCGAAGAAATTGAGTTTTCTTTCTTTGATAGCTAATGTTTCGGGTAATACAGTGCCATTACACAACTCAGTATCGGCTTTGTTCAGACTATCAAAGGCCATAAAAAAAAAGATTTTCTTATAGATGATTCTTAATTTTCAGTCTAAATTTCTTTTGTCAAACACACAGCTAAAGTTACAGACATTGTAGAATTTTGTTTTGAAAAAAATGAACATTTTTTCAATGAAAAAAAATAGCTTCACAAGGAATATGTATAGCAATTTGGTCATCTCCGAAATTATGTGTGAGAGATTCAGAAGATCAACTCAGATTCAAGTTTCTTTCTTGATACCAGTTGTAATAATGCTGAAGAAGATGTATTTGATATGTTCTATGTTTGCTCTGAAAAGCTCGGAAGTTGTTGGAGAGAGAATTGTCAGCCAATCATTGATATTGATGGAACGTTTTTAAAGGTTGGAGTGAAAGGTATATTAGCTTGCAATGATTCAAGATTGTTTAGGCACTACTACGGTAATGTATATATTTTCAACTTATTATGACTTAAAAATGTTTTATTACCGTTAGTATTTGTTAAGACATAGTGACACAAACCCAAACAAGAACTTAACATTCTCCATTAACATCATCTCCATTACATATCTATCATTTTATTTTTCTCCATTACAAAATTTCACACAAAGCCATTTAGTGGCTCTTATGCAATCAACATTAGGAAAATTTTCACGTTGCATAGCATCATCTACCATTTTTTCAATGAACCTTGTCTCCAATATTTGATGTCGTTTACAAGTCTCCTCTATTGCATATCAATCAAATGAATTTTATCAGAGAAACGCTTTGTCAAATCATTTGATTAAATGATCTTTAAATTTTTTCTACTATGAGACCAAAGAACTTGTCAAATCAACTAAATTAAGAATTTCATCAAACATGTAGCATTTGTGCCGGAAAAGAAACCTCACATCAGTAGAATCTCATATATGGATTCTCCTTCATCTTCGATACATAAGTCATCATGATTTACCCATCCCAACAGTTTGTTGGAACTCCATTGAAAGATTTTCTAAACTCAGTTTATTGTCTTGAAGAGGAGCCACAAATAATTACCTCATAACACTTCTCCAGATCGATTTAAGTATTTGCCCATACAATTTCTATGAACCATAGCTTCAATAAAAGAGAGAGAGACGGTGATGGAGTTTATCAACATTGGGCAAATAGAGATTTAAGTTTGCGCGTTAGATATAATTTTCGAGGTTTGTTAAATAATTGGGTTAGAGTACATCAATTAGTTTCTATCAAAAGAAATTCTGGTATTAAAAGTAACTTAGTTAATTTGATAAAAGTTGTGAACACTCTATCGTTTTTTAGTATAGAGAGAAAATTGACGACTTGAAAAATCTGAGTGATTATGTGTTGTAGTCAGTAGGAAAGGGAATATTGTTGTCAATTTATTTTGATACAATGGTAAATATATAAAACAAATATATTAATATATTAATAGCATAACCTAATGTCATTTGAAGCATTTCAACCTTCTAATTGCTTTGAATATCCCAGATAGCAACCTAGAATAGCCCTTGAGAGGATGTCAAAAAAAAAACCTTGAGAGAAAAGAAAGCACATATAATAAGATACAAGAGTAATATGATTCGGATGAGATCCATTTATCCTATGTTGAAAGCTCCAAAGAATTGTAGCTGTAAGAAAGCAAAAGTAAAATGCTTTCATCTGAAGTCCAAACATAGATCGTTACATTCTTAACCACTTCACGTGAGCAAAATATTCTCCAGTTTTACTCGTTCCATTTTCGTTTGCAGCAAAGAAATTGACGGTTAGTTCAGAGAAAATAACAAAATGGAATTGGAAGCTGTAATAGGCATACTGTTGAAGTATATCTTAATTCTCAATTAATCTACAGGTCACTCAGTTTGAACATAATCTCACATCTCTGAAAACATTCGAGCAAGGTAATACAAAAAGTGGACGCAGTGATGCTTCAGGCTAGTTCTGGTTAAGTAAATGATTTAATCATAAAAAGTGAAACAAATTTACAAACAATAAAGTCATAGTGATAGAACTACTTTTGGTGCTGTTGCTTTAATGTCATGTTTAACTTTTCTATTGGCACGGTTTAGAAGCCAAGTAGTGCTTATCGACCTATCGGACTTCGACCAGCAATCTTTTTAATGCCATTCTCCTTCATCTTATCCCTAACACGAGCGACATCTGCCCACCAGTCTAAAGCTGCATACATGTTTGACAAAAGCACATAGTTACCAGCACTTTGTGGTTCAAGCTCAAAGAGCCGCTTTGCAACTACTTCTGCTATCTCATAATCTCCATGCACACTACAGCCACCCAAAACAGAAGCCCAGGCACTAGTATGAGGTTCCACATGCATGGCTTTAATAAGCTCAAAGGCCTATTTAAGCTTTCCTGACCGGATAAGAAGGCTCACAACACAGGAATAATGATCAGGAGATGCCTCAATACAATACTCCTTTTGCATCAAATCGAAGTACCTTAAGCCATCCTCAACAATCTTAGCTTGGCTACAAACTTCTAATATTACTGTGAAGGCAACACTATCGGGAACAATACCTTCCTCTACCATTCTCTCAAACAGCTGAACAGCTTCATCTCCACACCCATGAATACCCATTCCTTCCATCATCGAGCAGTACGAGACAAGATCCCGCTTAGGCATCTCTTCGAACAATCTTGCAGCTCTGTCCATGTTGCCGCATTTGACATTCATGTCTATCAATAGTGACTAGAGAATCTGTTCACCATGCTTTGGTCCAGATAAGAATCAACCTGTTCACATAACTTAAAGCTACCCATCTGGGAACAAGCTGACATCAAACTCACCATTATAAACACATCAGGCTGGACATTCTTCTCACACATTTCGTAAAAATTCTTCACCGCCTCGTTCGGCTGGCCGTTATGCGCATAACCCGTTATCAAAGCTGACCACGCCCTAACATCAACATCACTCTCTTGCTCAAACAAAACCCGAGTGGAACGCATATCACCACCTTTAGCATGTCCATCAATCACGGAGGTATATGATATTATGTCTTTCATAGGCATTTCGTCAAACAACTTCTTAGCATTCACCAAATCTCCGGACTTGACAAACCCATCAATCAAAGCATTCCAAGATCCAATATTACGCTCAGGCATAACATCGAACATCTTCTTCGCTTCTTCTAACTCTCCAGCTTTCACATACGCTACAATCAAAGCCATCCAAGAAACTGCATTTCTCTCAGAAATTTCACCAAACACCTTGCGTACGCTTGATAAATCCTTACATTTACCATAGAAATCAACAAAACTTGTGGCCAATACCAAATCTTTATCTAACCCATTTCTCACAACCAACGCATGAACCGATGAACCAACACGAACCTGCCCGTTGTTAGCACAAGCTTTCATGACCAAAGGGAGAGTATACTCATTGGGTCGAGCCAAGCCTGCTCTCATCATACGGACAAGAAGCGAAACCGTGTCAAAGAAGAGAAAGTTATTAGAGTATCTTTTGATAAGGCATTTCCAGAGATGAGTGCAAGGGTGAGGAACACGCTCGAAAACAGAGGATGAGTAAGGAAGAGATGAAGATGACGACGAGAGGAAGATGGAGACGAGATTCTGGTCTTGCTCAAGACCTTTACGGATGATTCTGGCATGGATTTGACGACGCTCGACCTCAGAATTGCAGAGCTTCAAGAGGGTTTCGATTGACGCCAATGAAGGGATATATGATCTTTGTATCATTCGGCTCGCATATGTATGTATGTGTGTGCTATTTTCCATCACAATTGGTGTCGTTTTTAGTTTACAACAGAGTCTGACATGAATCGGTGTTTGTGAGAAGAGTTCAACAGTGGGATATTTGTAAAAAAAAAAAACTGAAAGACTTGGAGAAGAGGGTTTAGGGTTTATTTCTTCTCCATGGAAAGCGGAAACAAAATGACTATATGGTTGTGTTTTCGACCATATGGTTTAGTTGGATTCCGGTTTAGTTTGAGTTAAAAAAAGGAAAATCTATTTGGTATTATTTGACTTTGTCGTGCCATAGTTTTCGACGCCATTATATTTACAGAAGTTAAGTTAGTGTCTCTAGGAAGGGAAAAGGCAAGGAGGTCTAACTGGTACTGCACTTTCATCTATGACATTGTTAATTTGGTCTTTCTGTATTTGGGTCTATTGTATATTCGTATATGGTCTTTCGGAGATGGAAAATGTTTTCTCTTTAGAAAGTTCTCTCACATGTTTACTATCTAGGTGTAGATATGAGATTTTAGAGGAAGTTTCTAAATTCTTCGTGGATTTGAAGCTCTATCTCTCTTCATATTTTTGGGTGTAATTGGTAGGCATACTTACTAGAGGGACTTTGCTTAATACTCTCATCTAAACTATTAAAAAAAATACAAATAGGAATTGACCCTGATTTTTCCTAAACATTTATGAGAGAATGCCACTAGAATAAAACACAATAATTTAATCTACTTATTAAACCAGCATTAAATTTGACATGCCTTACTTTTTAACTCGAAACAAAACCCGAACGTAACCTAATCATGCGTGTTTAATGGTAGTTAATGAGATATAAACATATTATTATTTCTAAAATCTCTATAGAAACTAATTCTTTTTTTTTGAACACCCTATAGAAACTAATTCACAAAATTGTTTTTCAATATAATTCTTGCAATCTTAACAAAGAAATATTACCTTATTCTTCTTATTTATTCTTGATTCTCACGCTATATTGCAAAAATGTTCTTATTCTCTAAAAAATAAATCTAAAAAATTACATTACAAAGATTTTTTTTAATTGATACCTCTCCTATTTCCAAGCGATCACATTCCTAAATGATATCAATCGTTCAAATAAAATCTAAACTTAACTAATTCGTGGATTATTCATTCCATATATACTATCACAATTAACTGAATAAGAAATTAAACAAATAATTTATATGGAAATAAAAATATACAAATATTCTATGGTTTATACCATTGTAAAGTTTGATAACGAAATCTAAGTATTTAAGCTTAACTAGCTAATATAAGATACTTTCAAAAGTTTACCAGGAACATCGTTAATTACCGCATTAACGTATATTCCTATTCCAAAATCTTGCAAAACACGTTTTTATATTTGTATATTCCTATTCCAAAATCTTTAAAAACATGTTTTATATGATTCTGTATGTTGTTCAAAAATAAATAAATGATTCTGTATAGATTTTTTATAACCTTCACACGAGCCAACTATACATATACAATTGAATTCAATTTCAAATATATTCATACTCGAATTCTTCCAAAATTTTATAGCAAGAAAAATATTATTCTCCTCAAAAACGTCAAACCATTTAAAACTTGGTGGCTAATTCAGTTTAAAACTACTTAATTCTTGGAAAAAAATGCCTCCCATGGAAGAGAGTCTCTTGAAATGGTACTTGCTGTTGAATCCATAAGTTCTATTAACATGTATATACTATAAAAAAATATATACTGTAACCTTTCGTCATCTTTTTAAACCTCCAACTCTAATCAGTAAGGTAAAGAAGCTGAGAACAAATTCATAAGCAGCTAAATGGTTTTGGTTAGTGAAGTGGAAACATGTTTCGTATATGTTTCCAAAGCCTAATGATCATCCTCTGGAATCTTCCATTGACAAGAACATAACATAGAACAGCGAAGAGTATAATGGTTAATATGCATCTTCAATGTTAAGTGAAGAAGTCATATTGCCCATAAAGCTATGTAAAGAAAAATTATACACCCGTGCAGGCACACGGGTCCGACTCTAGTTTGATATTAAAATCAGGAGAACACACATGATATGATATAAAGACAAAATCTGGTAAATTTTTATAACTTAAGTTACAAAATTTCCCATGCTTTCTTATCTATCACTACTTTATTTTTTCTTCTTCAACATATCGATAAAATTGTATTTTGTCCAAATTCTTTATGAAATTAAATCAGTTTGCTGAAAACTCAAATCTTTTACAGAAAGTAGCCTTCATCAGCGTTGTACCTATATAAGTGTTGTTCTCATCTTTAAAGATAGTCCTCACTCTAGATGATTATATTTAATCATCACTCATGAACATCAAATTCTTCATAAGTTTGCTCACCTTCCTAAATTCTTTAGCATTTGACAAAGAACATCGACTTATGATAATAAACTTATTGAGAATGAAAATCTGATAGCTATTATTTTCTAGGTTTATGATGAAGCATATTAAGAAATTTATCGATGAATTTGACCATAAAACATTCAATAAAATTTATTAACGAGTTACCATGTTTTAACATGACACAAACTTGTTAGCTAGTTAACAAAAGTTTAACATGTTACAGATTTTGTTATCGAATTATATTTATTCATAATGCGTTAAACAAATCAGTAACTTAATAAAAAACTATATACTTTAGTATTATTTATCAATCTAACACATTATTTAACGGCTAAACATAAACTTAGAAAATAAACTTTATAGTTAACGAGGAAAATAAAATAATTTAGCATGCTATATAAAACAAGTTAGTGTGTTAACAATAACAGTATCATATAAATACATATATTTACTTTTGTAAATGTGTTTAACATGGTAACATAAATCAACGAAAAAGAAGAAGAATAAAGAAAGCGCAATTGTTTTATCTCCGCCATCACATTATTAAACAGGTTCTGCCAAAGTTCTTGCTATGTTCCTGAGACAAAACCGGAACAAAACTCATTCTCATCATCTGATGAAACCAATCAAAAGTGAGCACCTATGAAATCAAAAACATTAAAAATGAAAACTTTATAAAACTTTTGAAACAAAGAGACGATATGATATCACAATCAATTTCACATTGTGTTTTTATGAAACTAAACCAAAAGAAGCTTAAAAGCAATAACTTAAGAGGAAATCAAAAGAAAGGCATGATACCAATTTCTGGAGAGTGAAAACACATGTATGTTAAGTTGCTGTTTTAAGATCCGCGATTATTGAAAAGGTTCAACAGCTCCAAAGATTCGAAGCTGAAAAATATGACTCTCATTTCAATTTCATAGCTTTGGTTATTGTTATAATTATTTTATATTATTTTTTTGAGAAAATTACTTAACAGCATATATTAGTTTGAATATGACTAGAATATCATACATTTTCTAAAAATTGCTAGAATATTTTTAGACTCCTAATAAATTACAATAAACACCCTTGTTTAATTTTGTTACCGTTGATACAAATTTTAATTATTAAATCCACATCACTAATTAGACAATCCTATATCTCCGGTTAACAGAAAAAAATTTCGGAACAACTTTCGTCATAACATTCGTCAAAACCCTAACCGAGCCGAAATCATCTTCGTCACAACTAATACTTTCGTATAAAACTGTTTAACGATATCGTCTTCTTCGTTATCATCTTCGTCGACATCGTTAAACCCTAACCGAGTTCGAAATCATCTTCGTCACAACTAACCGTCTCCGATATCGTCTTCTCCGACATCCTCTTCTCCGCAAAAGTTTCTACGCAATCGTATCTACGACATCATCTTCTCCGGTATGTTGTTGCTGAGTTTGTTTTATATTGTGACCGAGTTTGATTTACGAAGTGACTGAGTTATAGACTATGTTGTAACTGAGTTATTGTATAGTGTGGCTGAGTTGAGTTTGATTTTCGTTGTGAAAATATAGTTTTCCATATTGGCTGAGTAATAGATTCTGATTTGGCTGAGTTATTGATTATATTGTGACTGAGTTATTGATTATAATGTGGCCGGGTTATAGATTATGACGTGGCTGAGTTATTTATTATGTTTTGGCTGAGTTATTGATTATGTTGTGGCTGAGTTTTGTTTCTATTACGACTGCGTTATAATGTGGCTGGGTTATTCATTATGTTTTGACTGAGTTTTGTTTCTATTGCGGCTGTTTTATATATATATATATATATATATGTGTGTGTGTTTTAGGATAAGATGGCTATTTCTGAAGATCAAGCACATGATTATCCTCCACGACTCTACGCTGAAGGGGCTTCTAATCTAGAAA